>SAYR01073692.1:1033670-1052309 GCA_004382745.1 Argopecten irradians irradians | reverse complement strand
AATTAAATGACAAAAATAATAAGCACACAATCAGTTGTTTACTACATGATGTTTCTATGCCGATAAAACAAACAAAAATAAGTCCCCGTACACAATCATTTTGGTCACATTTTTAATTTACTCCATTGCTCAGCAAACGGAGAAAATAGGTTGGGAGTCTTATTTGCAGATATCCCCCTATATCTAGAAATTCGCAAAATGTGTGGGGTGTCTTATTTGCGTCGAATACGGTATGCTCTGTTGGCAGTGGAGCATCTTTAAAATATTTTACCCAATTTGACCCCTGTGAACTTGAATGGCGATCAAGGTCATTCGTTTAAACAAATTTGGTAGCACTTCATACCCGAGCATGCTTCAGGCTTATTATCAGGTCTCTAGGCCTCTTAATTATTGAAAAAAATGGTATTTAAAGATTTTAGCCTATTTGACCTCTGTGAGCTTGAATGAAGGTCAAGATCATTCTTTTAAACAAACTTGGTAGCTTTTCATGCCAGCATGCTGCAGACCTAATATGAGTACCTAGGCCTTCTGGTTATTGAGAAGAATTCGTTTGAATGAAAAGTTTATGGACGGCGAGGGACGAAGCTTGATGAGTATAGTGACATCTAATTAAGAAATTTACTTTTAGAGTATTTGACCTTGGGCCAGAATTCATTCATTGTAAAATGTTTAGTAAAACTATTCTGCCATTAAACCAAATAATCAATATAACAAAGAGAATGAATTTATTTATGACACAATACATCTAGAATTTATAAATTCTCACAGGTAAATATTAATTTCAAAAGATTTCAGCTAATCTAAATTAAAGTTTGGGTCACAGTACAGTACAGATATGAAAATAATACATGTATTCATCTACCTATACATGTACAGTACAGTTATGACTTATTACCCAATACACACACCCAACAGACAATACACCCCAGGTGAGCTGTAGGTATTTAAATATCATGGTTTGTAAACATGACCCAAATCGACCTCTACACAATGTAGATCTGTGCATGCTCTACTACTGTATGTCTGTCGGTAACTCCATTGAACAATTAAGGAAGTAAAATTGGCCTCAACAGACAGAATGACCACCAGTGTGTCTAGGTACACAACATAAAGACAAAATTACTCAATAAAATAAACTTACATCCAGAGGGTACCAGAATGACCTTACTTCTCGAAGGCACCAGAATGACCTTACTTCTTGAAGGCACCAGAATGACCTTTCTTCTCGAAGGCACCAGAATGACCTTACTTCTTGAAGGCACCAGAATGACCTTACTTCTCGAAGGCACCAGAATGACCTTACTTCTCGAAGGCACCAGAATGAACTTACTTCTCGAAGGCACCAGAATGACCTTACTTCTCGAAGGCACCAGAATGACCTTACTTCCTCCATCAAGCTCTTTGGTACTAAATAACAATCCATTTTATCAGGGTTCTTGAATTTCACAAACAACTAAGCACCAACCCATTCCAATTTTCAACAGATGATTTTAGTTGCCTGCTTAAATCATAAAACATGACAAAAACAAAGAGAAAGAATCAGTTATTAAAGTTTTGTTTCTTATCAAAATGGACATTACGATGATTTTCTTCATTATCAACAAACTTCATCTGCACATGTAAACAATTCTCTTCTTGGATTATCTCCCCTTGAGGTAGATTGTGATTCATGACAAAAATACAATTATAAGATGCAATGTTTTCTTCTTCAAATACATAATAAAATGTATGTATGATATTGTCCATGGCAGAAAAATGGTATGATAAGAAATATTTTTACTTTAACAAGCAATAAAAGAGAGGTAACGTTATTTACCAAGGAAAGAATTAGAAAATTCAAGCAAAAAATTGTTTAATATCATTAACATATACAGTATAACTTGTCTAAACCGAACCCTGTATAAACCGGAAACTGGTCTATACCGATTAATTTGTTTGGTCCGGGCAAATTTCTTAATAAACTATAGTACCCAAAACCTGCATAATCCGGAACCTGTCTAGGTAATGTTACTATACCTTTCTTTGTAAAATTAACTTTGGCAAACCGGCAACAATGTTTTCACAACATGGGACTGATCATGATGCGTCTAATATATAATTTCATGATTCAGAAATTGGTGATTTTAACTTGCTTTTCATCAAACACCTTACATGGAACACAAGGAGATCAAAATTTGGAATTACATTTTTCATATCTTTCTTTATTTTATACATCTGAAGTAATTTCTTTGCTTATGGCATGGTGGGTAACTTTATATTAGCAAAAGGCAAATTCTGCAGAGTCGCAAAGGGGAGATAACTCACTATGGCAGGGGGAAATAACTCATACATTTTAACCAGAAAACCACAAAACATAGCAGATTATAACCAACTTATCTATGGCGCACAAAAATGTGCTGGTCTCTTTTTTGAAATTGTGATGAAAATCCCACCTTCAAAATTAAAGAGTTCAGCTTGTGGTTACAATGGTTACTAATTGTTATCATAATGATTATTATTAATTCAAATTTTAGCAGGAACACAATGTTAAAAGTTCTATGATTTAGTAATTATTGTCAGTCGTACATACACGATAATTACATTTATTTATCAGATTGAATTCTGCTGCATCAAATCTAGCCCAATAAACTTTTTTTTAGGATTCAAATTTTTTTAATGTTTCAATAAAAGATAAGAAAGCTCCATAAACAAGTAAATTAAAACATTTGGGATTTTCTTTAATGAGATATAGCAGAAATTATTTTAAAATTATCACATACATAGATTAAACTTTTATCAATCAAATTATTGGATAAGGTATTATTCTATGTAAGATTTCTAAGTATGATTAGAAAATATGAATCTTACATTTCTAATACTAATTTCAGCTGTTGTAGTTTCACCTTTTTCTCTGCTATTTCTGGATCGGATGATGACTGCTGTTCCGACAATAAGAACCGATAGCCATCATACTTCTTAAAGAGATAAAAAAATCTGTAAAATCAAGAATGATAAATTATTTAGACAATTTAAATACAAATCAATATGTGACTATATAATATATCAAATAAAGCAAAACCATGCAATTATTTTACAACATATCCATGAAACAAGTTCAGGAAATAATGTTAGGTTATGTATGACACAAAACAAAAATTAAACACTTGTGTAAAAGAACAGGTAAAAATATGCATTCCTGTTGAGTGCACGACGAGAAATCTAGCCCAGGTCTCCGGTGTGAATAACCAAGGCTCTATACCGACTGAGCCAAAGAAGCATGCTCCGTCAGCTGAGTGACAAAGACCATATTTATGTACAAATCACCCGACCTGCTCTTTTTATACAGACGTATCAATTAAGGATTCATATCTGTATCACAGATTATAATTTCATGTTTGTTGTGTTCACATTAAAATTACTTTCACAAATTTGAACTGTAAATGATTGAAAAATATACTTGAAAAGTACAACATTGAAGAGATATGGCTACCAACTTTTTATGTTTGACCTCCATTTTCATTTTCTGTTTCGGTGTATGGTCGCCATGTCTGATAACAGCCACAACTGTCCTTAGTTCCATCCTACAAATACAACATGTGATATTAGTCTTGTGTACATGGTACTTAAAACTCTTTCCATACTTTGTATTGTTATAAGTCTTACCTCCTGGAGTTTTTGAAAAAAGTGCCGGACAAAATGTCCAGTTATTCTGTGCTAACTTCTGTATTTAATTTAAACATGCTAAGGTTACTGCAATTATTTGAACTTCCTTTGAAATCATTTTAAGAATTATTAAAAACCTGCATCATAATATTACAATCTATGTGATATTGCAATCCAGGCCAAGGCGAAGCCGCCATTTTTTTTATGAAGATAAGTCTGTTTGATATATCTTGTTACTCTGCCATAAAAACATATACATGGTCAAAATTATTTACGTAACATCCAGAAAGTTTGTTTTGAAATTAAGAACTTTTCATATATCACTACATTGAAAATTTAAATATAATGTATGATAAGAGATTTATTGTGAGGAAAGAGCGTCAATATCAAGCATTGACAATGGTGAATAGAGAAGGTAAAATCCTGTCGACTATAGTCAACAGGGAAGTTTGTGTATAAAATATGTAACTTAGTCATGATTAACTGTATGCCTATGTGTACCATATATTAAACATTTATCACATATATTTATATTCTACCTTAGCATATTAATCATTTTACAGAGTTATTTCCCTTGCAGGAAGGTATTAATTGTGACATCATTATTTTATAGGCGAAATTTCTCTGAAAATTACTAGGTATGACCAGGTTATCCTCTCAAACATCTGACGTCACAATCAATACCTATCTGCAAGGGCAGACAACTCTTTCCAATGTAAGATAGAAAATTGACCTAGTACATGTACTTACATAGAACCTGAGGTGGTAGGTACTACAGGGATATCCTCTGGAGCTGCTCCTAAAACCCACGGGATGTGTCTCTGTGGAGCCAACGCCCGCATTATCATTGTTCTGAAAACATTTCATATGGAAATTTTGATTTTGTAAAGTATGAAAATGAATAAGATATGCTGTAATTTCAGCCCTTTGTCTAATTCCGCTATTATGACTCAATTTATATGATTTTCCTTAACAATAGCCCATGGGCTTTAAAGGTCTCCTGAGTTCGGATGCAGAATGAAACAAAGACAAATAATCACATCAGGCCTGTAAACTGTATATGTTTATGATGTCCAAATACATAGAAGATGGTTTCCTGTAGGATACTAACAATCAAGCAATTAATCTAAAATATTAATCCATATTCAAACGATTCTTGATAATTATAAGATGTCTGTAAAACATATTGCATAAATATTTTATCAAATGCCCAGCCTCCATTTGAAATCAAGACAGAGCACCATGGGACACATAAGGACTACATATATGCATAACCCCCCCCCCCATACATACACTTTTGTTTGTATTAATTTTACGTCCTATCCACAACCAGGGTCATTTAAGGACGTGCTAGGTTTGATGGTGGAGGAAAACCGGAGAACCCGGAGAAAAACCACCGACCAGCGGTCAGTACCTGGCGACTGCCCCACATGGGAATCAAACTCGCGACCCAGAGGTGGAGGGTTTGTGGTCATATGTCGGGACATCTTAACCAATCGGCCACCTCGCCCCAAACACACATTATTTAATTTATAGTGATATAATGTATAATGTGGGGCATAAAATGTCTTGAACATCTGTACACCCTTAGAAAAGCTTAATCATAACACTATTCAGTTCTGTAAAACTTACCCCAGTATTTTGGCACAATCATCATAATACTTAATAGAGTTCTTCACAAAACTAAATCCATTGACATCACAGACATAAGATTTCCCACTGGCCCTGAGCAGATCAAACCCGCAAACATTTTGCTGTAACAGAAAAATGTCATCAAGATCAATACAAAATATTATTTTAAAATGCTCTTTATATGAAAAAAGAGGCAAAAGGGTCTTAATGGTCATCTGACTATCTTGGCAACAGTTATATAGAAAATTAATTAGATATGATGTCATGGTAGCCATTTTCAATTTGGGATCAACTGGAAATAACAATTCAATTCAGACAAGTTTCAGCCGATAGAACTTAAGAAGAAGTTCAAAATGTGATTCCACCACAACCGCCATCTTGGATTTCGGATTGGACCGAAAAATAACAACACTTTGTCGGGACCATGTCGGGACCATGTCAGGATCATTTCAGGCAAGTTTCAGCTAAATTGTACAAATAGAACTTGAGAAGAAGTTCAAAATGTGTTTTCAAGATGGCGGCTGTGGTGGCCAAGTTGAAAATGTGAAAAGTTTACAGACAGCGGATGGCGCACTGCAGACGACGATGGAGGAAACATGATGACTGTAGGTCATCCTGACCCTTCAGGTGACCTAATAAACATGTACCAGGCTCTGCTTCACCTCGACTGATACAAGTTTAAAATAGACCCAATATTTTTCTGTAATAGGTTATTAACAAACTGTGTAACTAATAGTACTCAAAGCTATTTACCATTAAAACCTACAGTGCTACACTAATTTAAATATGTTTGGTCTTGAACATGCAATACCTCCAGTCAAAATCCAATAAGGCTATATTAGATGAATTTAAATACTTTAATTTACTAGTTAAAAAAATTACTGACATCTAGTTAAGAGATTTACTTTAGAGTATTTGATCAGGGTCGAATATTCATTCATTGTAAAATCATTGTCATTAAACCAAATATACGTATTAATACAACTGAGCCCTTATTCACAAAGAGAATGAATTGTCATTTTATTTAAGAAAAATAACACCTCTAAGATTTAGAAATACAGGTAAAAATCAATTTCAAAATATTTCAGCTAATCTAAATTAAAGTTTTGGGCCAAAGTACAATAGACATGTACATGATATGTATATTCATCTAACTGTACATGTACAGTACAGGTATGACTTATTACCCAATACACATACCCAACAGACAATACACCCCAGGTGAGCTATAGGTATTTAAATATCACGGTTTGTAAACATGACCAAAATCGACCTTCTACACATTGTAGATCTGCGCATGCTCTACTACTGTATGTCTGTCGGTAACTCCATTGAACAAGGAAGTAAAATTGGCCTCAACAGACTGATATTTCTGTGGGTAGTCATTTGTTTACGTTAGTAACCAAACACAAGGATGGTCTAATTCTGTGTGGACACATGATTTCATTTAATGTACATTATTGTACATTACTAAAATAGAGTTTTATTTGAAATGGTTTTATTTGACAAAGAATTGAGAAAGTGACAGATTTATAAACATGAGACAAAGGAAGTAATTTCTTGGATGGCTGTGACTTTCAGCGCAAGAGGAAGGTCAACTTGATTTATTTCCAAGTACTGTATGTGTGTGTGCCATCAGTGATTATTTTACCAGGAACTGATCATGAGAAAGAGACAGAATTGTAAACATGAGAAGAAGGAATTTAATTCTTGGTTGGCTATGACTTTCAGTGCAAGGGGAAGAATATCAACTTGATTTATTTCCAGGCACTGTATGTACGTGGTCCATCAGTGATTATCTTGTAGTTATATTTCTTTAGTTTAAAACTTGGTTTGAGGACAACAGTTAACATTAAACTATACATAAGTGAACAGTAAATGATGTCAAGTCAATACCAACGTCAATCAAAACTATTCAAACTTTTTTAACAACAACATTTTATCGATTCAATATCAACGATCTTCATAAAATCAACAAACTTTTCATCTTCATCAAAATGGCAGCCGCAAAAATACCAGTTCGCATGAAAGGTCAAACAACGTGTCATCATCACAAGGGGAGACAATTAGAATTTTTCTGTAAACAATGTCAGGATCTGGTTTGTCCAAAATGTATTTCCTCAATTCACAGTGGACATCGCATGTGTGAACTTAGTGAACTTACACCTCAGAAGAAACAAGACATTAATTTTTTTATTGACAGAACAGAAAAAAATGATTTGGTACAGATTGGGAAATACATTGCCTCTACAGATACACTACTCAAAGATAATGACAGAATGTTTGAGGAATTGTCTCATCAATTGACAATGCAGACAGAGAAATTAAAGCAAGACCTTGACAAGCATACAGCAGAGACACTTTCACTATATCAGAAGATGAAAAATGATAATACTAAGCTCATACATAAATACAAACAGGACATTGAAATGTACAACAGACAACTGAAACAACAACTGACAGATTGTAAGTCAGCACTTCAGCATGGATCTCACATTGATATATACGACACAAAATGTGAAATAGATTCCAGAATACATCTCCCTGTGACACCTGCATTATGTAATGTCAGCTTCACTCCAAACAAAAACCCTCAAGGTCACCTGGAACAAGCATTGGGAAAAGTTACTACATCAGGTCAAGATCATACAACCACTGGTCAGGGCCGGTCAGTATCATCATCAGCTGGTCAGCAACAACCCTCTTCACAACAACAGACAAATGATAAAGGGAAGAAAGCAGTGACCAGGACCAAACTACTGACAGAGGCCAGGGTGGTGGAGGAGTGGTACTCTTCATGTAACATTTATTCTATATGTCCTACCACTGATGACCAGGCCTGGATCAGTAACTACAGTGACACATTAACTCTCCTGGACAGGAAGGGTAAAGTGATACAGAAGGTCACACACAAGGCTAAGATCAATGACATCAGTCTATCACCAACAACACACAGACTCTGGGCCTGTGATAAACAAAACAACATCCTGGAGCTGGTGTCAGGACAATTAACTCAACAATTCAAAACTAAACAGAATCCATGCTGTATATGTATTACAGCACAGAACCATGTCATTGTGGGCATGACAGGAAACGTCTCCAAATATACAACACAAGGTCAGATGGTGCTCACTACAAAAGCTACAGTGACTGGGAAACCATTAGTGTGTTCACCATACAGGATCACAGAGTGTCCTATCACTAACAATGTCGCAGTGATTGATCACAGTAATAAAGATGATGGTGGTGATGGAAACAAACATGTTGTGGTTATGGATTCTCACTTCCAGAAACTGTTTGTATACAGAGGTGACATCCCCAGTACATATAAACAATCACCACAAACAGGAGGTAGACCATTTGACCCCTGTGGTATAGTGTATGATAGTCAGGGGAGCATCATCATAGGGAACTTTAATGGTAAAGTACTAGTTAACAGTGGTGATGGTGAGGAGGTCAAGGTCATACACACAGACAGAGGCTGGGTAACGGCTGTAGGGGTGGGTAGAGATGATTTACTGTGGACATATATTGGGGGTTATGTAAAGATGTTACAGTACTACAAGGTGTGATATCTATGACAAAGATGTTACAGTACTACAAGGTGTGATATCTATGACAAAGATGTTACAGTACTACAAGGTGTGATACCTATGACAAAGATGTTACAGTACTACAAGGTGTGATATCTATGACAAAGATGTTACAGTACTACAAGGTGTGATATCTATGACAAAACTATTACAGTGTAGCAGGGTATGATAGCTATAACAAATGGCTGAAAGGGTCTGTATCACTCAACTGGTTATTAAATTCAGAGAATGTGTCTCTTGTACATATAATGTTGGGGTGATTCAACCTTAATACATACAGTGTACTGTGTATCGTTTTCATGTCCCCGTGTCAATTAATGTCCTCTGTACATTCTGATGTAGGTTATTTGTTATTGTGACAAATAAGAGGAGAGTGAAAGTATTTGTTGAAAATGTCACTTTGACCTTATATGACCCAACATGACCCCCTGCATGACCCTACATGTGTATGGTTCCCCTGGTGATAGTGACATGGATCAGGCTCAAAGACTTGTAATCTAAATTTTACTGCCGGCTTTCAGCTACTAGTCCAATATTGCTAATTCTTTTCCGGTGTAAAATTTTAAAATTTCTTCACACAATCTTGAAGACCAAATTAATTATCCCATCTAAATAAACAACCAACATCAGAAAATCGAAGCTTCTTTACCTTGAACGCCTGACAGACTTTTCTAGCTAGAAGTTTTTCTTTGGCACTCAGAATGACTGGAAATCGGACTTCTTTTCCATCCTTGTCTCTCTCTACTTTCCCATCTAACGCTGGAGATTTTCTTGCTTCAGCATGTGCATAGTCAGGGCCAACAGTATACACCTGTAAACACAATATGTTGTATTACGACCACAAAGTAATTCATGCCCGTTTTATATCTTGATAATTGATCATTTAACTTTCTCTCAATGGAATCTATGGTTTATATAGATACTAGAGCTTTGCAGACAATCATCATTATGCACGCTAGCCCATTATCATTTGCCTGGTTTTTTTCCCATAAAAAGATAGTTTAATGCTTATATTTACTAATTACAAGAGGCCCAGAGGGCCTGTATCGCTCACCTGGTTTGTAATGCCAACTAAATAAAGATTCATTGTTTCTTTTCTGAAGGAATTCAAATATTTACCTCTAATTCCCCCGTTGGGCCCCACCCCAGAGCCAAAATTTATACAAGTTCTGTCCCCCTTCCCCCATGGATGCTTGTGGCCAAATTTGGTTACAATCCATGCAGAACTCTAGGACAAGTAGCAATTTATAGGATTTACTTCTATTTCCCATATTGGGCCCCGCCCCTCCTGCCCCCAAGGGGTCAGAGGCAAAATTTATACAAGTACTGTTCCCCTTCCCCCAAGGATGTTTGTGGCCAAATTTGGTTACAATCCATGCAGAACTCTATGACTAGTAGCGATTTAAAGGAAATGTTGACGGACAGACGGACGGACGGACGGACGGACGGACGCAGGACGACGGACGACGGACGCCGCGCCATGACATAAGCTCACCGGCCCTTTGGGCCAGGTGAGCTAATAACAAAATTATTTTGTTGGTCCCTAGAGGTTCCTTATAACCAGGTTTTACTTTATACACTTTTAAATTTTGGAAAACAATTAGATGTTCACCCATGTACAAAATATTAAGCACAGGGAAATTTTTGCAATCAAGCGACTTTCGCGTAATTAGGATAAATTTCCTCCTTCCATGTTTACATTATATGATTGTAAGTGATATACACATATGTAATTAAGATTTCTTTGGTATATTTACTTTTCTCTGTATTTGTTGTTTGCTTGTTTGATTGTGTTTGAAAATTTGTAATCCGGATGATTTAGGTTGGAATCGAAGGTGTCCAGATTATCAAAGATTCACTGTATTTACTTGTTCTTAAATTAAATTTAGTTTGTTTTACTATTTGTTTGTTTGATTGTGTTTGATGACGATTACTTCATAGCCTCAACAGCATTAAAGTTACTAAATCATTAGATTTACATAGATTTCTTAGGGTTTTTGACTTCCTACAAACGTTCTTATACCTGAAATTAGAAAGTTTTCAAAATTACAACATTTAATTTGAACTATTGGCAATGTATATCAACGTTAAAATATCGCCAAACACAACAAGAAATTGTATCTGTCGGCATTGAATGTTTACCACGGAAAGAACCGAGTGCATCTTTGAGTTCGGAATCGAGGTCGCTGAAAATCTCATCCGGCTAATGGATATAGATGTAATAACACCACTAAGAGGAAACTTATATTTTATCGGTTACATTGGCCTGATCAAGCGTAATAGCCGATATCTCAGTGGCGTAGAAAGAAACGTTTGCCCTCGTCCTGGGAAACGGGGAGGCAATTGCCCCCCACCCCTGACCCCCTCCAACCCCGAACCCACACCTCCCACACCCGCTTCCTACGCCCCTGTATCTACATTGCCAAGTAAACAGCATCTGAGTTCTATAAAGCTTTAGAGTATTTGATGGAAATATGACAAGAAGTGAGAGGTATTTTCACCCGTTAATTATGTATATATTATACATGAATACAGGTGTTCATGTACATTATTAAGCAAACATATATGTACATAGGTCTACAATGTATATGTAAGGTATATTTTTGCTTTGAATACATAAAAGTACACATAAAATTTAGATATATAGTTAGGCTGATTTTTTAAAGTAAATCAGATGTAAAAAAGTTATATAACTAGTGACATATAGAGGAATGTCCATTAGACGGATAGAGACTATAACTAGATATATATAGGGAATGTCCATTAGACGGATAGACACTATAACTAAGGATATATAGGGAATTTCCATTAGACGGATATATATTATAGCTAGGGCTATATAAGGAAAGTCCATTAGACGGATAAAGACTATAACTAGAGATATATAGGGAATGCCCATTAGACGGATAGACATTATAACTAAGGATATACAATATATACGGAATGTCAAATATTGATATAATGATAAAAGAAATACACGTACTTACTTAGTCCGCTAAACATGCCTATATTATAAGTTTTTTCGCCATTTTTTCCTTATTATTAAGTCTATATATTAGGCCATTTTTTAAAAAGCCTAATAATATTGGCAGGTTTAGCCGAATAGTACATAATATCATGACAAATGAAAATAAAATAATGGTAGAAGCAAGTATAAAACCATATAATATAATGAAAACCCTTCTTTATGGCTAGAAAAACCTGTACAGTATAGGATTATTTACACTTAGAAACTCTTCACAAAACTTTTGCATACGTTTCAACGTTTATTAGATTAACACAGTAATCAGGAACCTGTAGTCGATAAATTTGTGTTTTCAGTCGATAGTAGATATGTCCATTAGACAGATGAGATTTCCTTCGATCGGATGTTTGGAATGTTCACGCGTCGTGCATGCACATAGGGGTTGTTTACACTCGCCGAAAGATAATAATATGAAATAGTGACTAGGTCGGTCCTATTTATTTTCAGTTTTTCTCCATTTTGAACAAAATTGTTATACAAACTTTTAAATATTGTTATTAACACAAAGTACACAACTTTTACAATTAATTTTAGTCCTTTAATTATTTTTATCTTTTATTGCATGATTTTTTAGCGATTTAGTCCCTTTAAAGTAGTGGAATTGGTAGTCTTATAAGCATGCTGTAATTCGATGGTTTCTCAAACTATTATTAATTTCGTATAACATCAAATCCTTTAGAAGAGAGGGTGATTATTGAGGTGCTAATTACGGCAAATACGGTATGCATATGATTCTTTTGTTATGTTTAATCATTTTGTATCTAAACATGAAATATAAATCTGAAGTATCAATTAGGACAATGGCTCCTATATGACCCCAAAATTCACTACAGAATACGTCCTGAGTTTCCAGAGAAAAACCATCCACCCATTGCCCCTTCAAATAACTTTCATTTGTATTTCCTGGACCATGAAATCTAGTTTCATTTCAATGCGTTATATTCCAATGTGTAAAATTGAGTTTTTTCCAAGAGTTAGGTGTTTGATAATGTTTTCAAAGAAATCTGAGTTCTCACAATCCTATATTTCTGTTGATCAATCTAAATTAAATCTTTATATATAACCGTCAAAATGAATTTCAGAATCAGAAATACCATTTAAAATTCTTTGTAACTTGTGTATTCATGAAAGCAAGTTAAAAGAAAGTTTGAAGACTCAGATTTTATATTCAACATTTATTTGAAGAGTTGTTTCCATGGATACTGACCAGGTCTAAATAATAACAATGATAATGAATTGCTTGATTTGAAAAATCGAAATGAAAATCTGTATTTTACATGAATGAGATATCATTGTAATTTTGATAGTATGAAAACAGGATAAGATCATTATGATAATTGTCTTTGTATTCAGATTTAAACATGTTATCATGTGTGATGTATCGATGATTTTCTGAAATGACAATAACAAATTAAACGGTGTGAAATCAAACTTGATGATGTTTGTTATCTATATTTAAGATATGTAATGTATATGTATAAAGAATTACTGATGAGTCACAGTTTTGACCAATTATTTCCTGGATGACCAAGAAGGAGGCTACAAAGATGATCACTTCTACATACAGTCAAACCTGTCTACAGAGACCGCCCAAGGGACAAGATAAAAGTGGTCTCTATAGACAAGTGGTCTTTATACACAGGTCACACTGTGTTATAAATGCATGGCCATTTGGGACGCTAGGAAAGTGGTCTTATTAAGCATGTGGTCTTTATACAGAGGTAGTCGGTTTCGAGATCCCAAAACAACGTGGGTATTTATAATGTACAGCTTACTGTTGATTAGTCCCAGCTCCTGGCGAATGTAAAGTCATTGATTGACGTGATTTTTGTAACAACACAATCACTGGAAGGTGGGACTAATCGACGATAAATCATACTTTTACCGACGTCAATTTGGGATCGTGAAACCCATGTATTAACAGTTTCCATGTAGCTTGCAAAATTCAATAATACATTAAAGATGATTGATACTTCTAGCTCTCCATGTAAGAATATTGAGTATTAATTAACATATTTGTGGTTACTTTTTTTCATGATTCTGTTGTTTTTAACAGATATTGATTGTTTTTAATTTCTTTTGACAATAGATGGCATACATAGATGGATCAATGATCTAAAATTTCAAATACATCTTCAGACTTGTAATACAAACCTTGACATCAGTTCCATCTGTAGGCATGAAGTCTTCATAGATATAGGAGCCAGTCTGGCGGACACGGTTGACTTGGTAGTAGGCACTACTCCGAGGACCCACCTACAACCGGGGTAATCAAGGACGGTGTAAAGGGGAGACTGTTACAAATTCACGAAGTCTAGTTTGGTTGACAAAGTATAACTTGTCCAAACCGACCCTTGTTTAATCCTGATACCTGTCTATTCTGATAATGACTTATATCAATCAAAACCTGTATAATCCAGAAACCTGGCTATACCGGTCAAATAATAAGTCAGTATTAAAATAATGTGACATGTACATACTGTATAGTTGATAATACTTGCAAAGGTTTTAATTTAGCTTAATTTGCAGATTAACCAAAACTCTTAAAAAAACATCGCAAAAGGTCAACACTTCTATGATGAAAATGTTTAATTCTGCCGTCTAAGATTTGCACCTTACCTTCCTGAAGAGTCGTTGACTACCTCCGCCAGCCGCCACGGGGAAATAGATGTAAACATTGTGATCTTCTGCCGACACTGGCTTCTCCACAAACGGTTTGTGAAACACCACACCATTAACCTCAATACTAACTGTAAAATCAGTGTATTGACCTGTACAAATCAACATCCATAACTGTAAAATCAGTGTATTAACCCGTACAAAGCAACGTCCATAACTTTAAAATCAGTGTATTGACCTGTACAAATCAACGTCCATAACTGTAAAATCAGTGTATTGACCTGTACAAAGCAACGTCCATAACTGTAAAATCAGTGTATTGACCTGTACAAATCAACATCCATAACTGTAAAATCAGTATATTGACCTGTACAAAGCAACGTCCATAACTGTAAAATCAGTGCATTGACCTGTACAAATCAACATCCATAACTGTAAAATCAGTGTATTGACCTGTACAAAGCAACGTCCATAACTGTAAAATCAGTGCATTGATCTGTACAAATCAATGTCCATAACTGCAATATCAGTTTATTAACCTGTACAAAACGACATCCATAACTGAATACCTAACCCAAAGGGAAGTTATAAAATATTCTACCTTTCTCACCTATATTCATTAATTATGAAAATTTAATCAGAAATCATCACTATGAAACACATTACAGTACTTGTGTCTGACGTCATAGACCTGTATGATTTATTGCGACAGGTCTCCATGGGCACAGCCATTTTCTTTGATCACTCTTACCCCTCCAATGCTGAAGAGTTTTTATTTTGAAAGGATTTCATGATTGGTTTCTATTTATAAAGTCATCTTATCATATTTACAAGATGTTTGGGCTAACTGACCCACAGTTGATAAGTGTAATGTAGTGATGAGGAAGGCCAGTGTTAACGGAGAAAAAAACACAGACCAATGTAAAAACGTGAATAAAATACGATATATATAATTTCACTATTTTTTTAAAAACTTACATTTGGCTGTTCCATTTCCCTCCCTGTCCAATATAGCATATCTAGGATGAATGATCCCTTCAGCTTCCAGCTTTTCATAAACAAGTCTCCTGTACAAAAACAAAACTATTTATTGCTACAAATCGACTGATTAACTCATTCATCCTGAAAGGAACTCATTCACAAATAATGGAAATTTACACTCATACCAATTTTATTAAAACTAAATGTTACATATAGCAACATTAACGCAATCTTGTGAAAGGCGTTTGAAAATTCAAAAGGTCCCAAGGGCCTGTGCTATAGCCAAATTAATGTTGCCGAGTAGAAGTATATAACCGGGTTCCCATTTGATCCAAAACGGTATCAAAATCATGCTTAATGTTGTCAAACTATTATTTTCTTTAGTGTATAAATAATTACATATCACGATCACAAATCTGTAGACAAAATGTAACAAAACACAATTTTGGCTTCATTTTTATGCAGTTTTTGTAGATTTTTAATATATGCTATGGACTCATGAATTGTGTGTATTTTACCTGTCTAATAAAACTTTCTGGGCCTCCAAGTCATTAACAATGTACGGCTTTCGTAGGTTTTTATACGCAATGGCCTTATCGAGTGGAAATCCCTGGGAGAAGAAAGAGATGAGAACGTCAACGACAGGCCAGTCCTCAATCGGCTGGTTCAGAATAACATCTTCCTCAAATACCAAAGTCTTAATGTGTTCAAACAACTCGAGACGCTGTAGGATCTCTCTCATGGGTTTAGAGTTACACTTCTTGGCCATGGCACACACACCCACGGTGATGGCCGCGATGTCCTCATGGTTCTCCTGTTAACATAGAAACACATTACAGTTAGGCCAGCCCTAATAAATTGTTTGTTTTATATACCAGACAGTCATTCCACGTAAAACTATAGTTTGAAGAAAAACGATGATCAATCGATACATAATGTTTAACAATTAAAAACAACAACCAAACAATGCATGGTAGTTGACTGAATACACATATTTCAAATAACATTGATTATCTGAAGTATATAACGTCATCGATTTGAGAGTATGACGTCACATGCGCGGACGGTTAATTACATGAAATGGGGTAAAATTTTGCCAAAAATCACGTAAAGATAAGACAGATTGAACAAGATAGAAAAATTTAGGGGTATATATTTACGTATCATGTGAGATTTCACTGTCTGAGGCACGAGAAAGTGGTATGTATATAAGTAGGTAGGTTTTTCTTTTTTTTAGTATGACAACAAATACCTCAAGTTACAAATACCTAAAGTTATGAAAATATAAAAATGTATTATAAGATCAGAAACAAAACAGAGAATACTATTATAGTATAGTTATTATTAGTTATAGGCAGAGAGGGTCAGTAAAATATATAGGGGGCGAGGGCGTTGATGTTTTGGGTTCTCACAGAAAAGTGAGTTGTACCCCTCCATTTGCAAAAGTACAGCCAAACCTGTCTATAAAGAGCTCCCAATGGACAGAAGAAAACTGGTCTTTATACTCAGGTGGTCTTAGACTCAGGTTACAATTAATCAAACCTCAAAGATTTCTGTTATAATTAACATGTGATATATATGGTGGAATTGAAGTCATAACTTTAAACTAAAGGGAGATAATCTAGAATATTTTTCCAATGAGAATTCCTCAGCTGTACGATCCTATAAATCATCTCCCCTTAGTGTAAAGCTTTACAGTATTCAACTTGTCTTTGAAGCCACCTCTGTATAACGACCACCTGTTTAAAATGGCCACTTTCAGGACTGACTATATACATTATAGTAGAAAACCAATGTGATCTGACAAGTAAATGAAGTAATCCCAGACTTTTTCACCTCTGTACCAGCATTAACCTGGCCAACTAGGTGAGAGGTATTTAAGTCAAGTATACCATGGAACCTACAGAACTTCAACAGACAAGACGGTATTGGCTCCTTTCTCCAATTAACAGTGAAACATTAAGATCTGCTAAGAATTACAGAATTTAAGCAGTAAGTTTTACCATATAAAGCTGACTGAAGGCGGTATCGTCACCAACAACAAAGACTGGACGGTTTTCCTGGTCTTTCATCCGTAGATAGCCATGTTCAGATTCCGCCATTATTTTACCAATTATTACTTCCTGTTCGTATCATGGCCTCACATTCCAGTCTCCTCTTGGCTACGTCTTCTAGTCTTTTGGCCTCATACTGTCTTTGTAAAGTGAACTCTGGAAGATTGAATTTTTTTTGTGAATTTGTGAATCAGAAAATGTAATATTATATGATTCTGATTTTAAAATTTCACCCTCCAAAAATATATTTTTAGTAGGGGAAAGTAGTCAAATTTCGGACACCTTAATTGTAAAACCTTTGTATGCTTGAAACCTATCCACATACCCCCATAACTGAGGTATGAGCAGAAAGAGAATTTTCTTTTCTTGCATTTATCACTTGAAACTCGACACAGGATACTAATATTTGTGTTATACGCAGCCAAAGCAATCAGCAATGATATTATATGTTCGAATTTCAGACAAGGGGTGTTCTAATTGCGGACATAGGGGTGTTCAAATTTCGGACAGCAATTAAAAACCAATTAAAATAAGTATGATTTTCATATAAAAACATGTATATTGTTACATAATCATGGAATTTCATGTGAGCAAATGTAATAATGCATTGAAATAAAAAGTTTGTTGAGTTTGTTTAGTTAATATAATATAATATCTTTTGTAATTTTCATCATATATACCCAGATTTTGGGGCTCAATGTGTCAGTACCCTTAAAGGATTTAGCTGATAAACATGTTCCCTTGTCTACTTGCACTTTTAATTTCTAGGATATAAACTGGTTACCTAGTTACTACTTTTACATTTTTAATTGATTTTATAACTAAGCGAAAGCTCTGAATTACTAAACATCCATTCAGAACTTTACAAATGTTATTGAAAATCGAACAATATTTAAGTATTTATTGATTATTTGGACTGTTCCAAATAAGGAAATTTTCATATTAGTACATGGGTGTTCAAATTTCGGACACCAAACTTTATATAGGTATAATGATGGTTAATTCCCACTGTAATGTTTATTTTTACTCAAAATACAATAAAAGGATGTGTTAAACAAACAAGAGGCCCAGAGGGCTGTATCGCTCCACCTGT
>SAYR01073692.1:951121-1033660 GCA_004382745.1 Argopecten irradians irradians | reverse complement strand
GGATATCAGGTGGATTATGTGAAAAAATGTCCTTTAAATCACATAAGTACATGAACTCATTGTAATGGACACGATTGCAATTCGCTTCGCGTCTATGAAAATGTCCTTTCGTTTTTTCTGTCTATGACTTCATAACCCCAAAAGACATTGAGAATAATGCTTAAATCTTCATTTTTTAAATATTCCGCCTTTGCATATTACAAAGTTGCCTCCCTTGCGGTTAGGTCTGCATTGAGACGTCATTATTTTGTGATGTTATGCTCGCGTACATGTGATGCCACAACCAATACCTTCCCACAAGATCACATAACTCTGTAATTTACAAATACAGAATAGATGACAAATAACATCTCATTTGGTTACACAGAATTTAATTAGTAAACGTCATTTACAATATTTTTGTACAGTTATAATATAAATGTTTATAAATAAACTAAATTAATTCGTAAAATTAATGAACACAAATTTTAGACATTTTTATCACATAACTAAATTTCACAATTGAGGGTTTATCATAAATTAGAAAAAACATGTATTTAAGTGTTGTAGTAACTTTTAGAAGGGGGCTTTACTTTTCCATGGTGGGGTTCATTTCACCATTATGGTATTTTGACCCCGGGTCAATATACCATTGTCCAAAATACCATGTTATACCGGGAATTAAACAGAGTTTCATCTTCTTCATCTGTTGCGACAAAAATCTTTTTAATGGAGGCTGATCTAGGTCTTTTATGTCCTCCTTTGATTTTCCATCTGTTCACTGGTAAGTTAAGTTTGGTGTTAATTCATTCACCCCTAAAATTTCAAAATGCAACCTTCCAGCCTTAGAATTAGAAGGGTCCATATCTGTATAAAGGGGTGAATAAGTTAATGTTGCTGGAGTTGGATCAACAACTGTCATAATTGTTATTTCTGGTGGTGGAAGCATTCCTATGTTATATGTGTTAAAATTAACGTAAACATAACTGTGTAGGAATAAAATCCTGCAGTGTCAGTCTAATTCAAGGAGATATTGCGTCATCATGACCTAAAATAACTCTTTATTACATTTTAACTTACATGCCAATTTGCTTTTAGTTCACAAGTAAAAACTTTCCCTAACCACAAAACATGAATTTTAAACAATAAATTCAAACAATTAACTAACAAATAGCGACAAAACCGCTGTCAGCTTTATCTGAAAAAGATCTGTCATCAAGATGGCTACTGAGAGTACATCAGACAGAAGATCACATTAGCTTATAAAGCATGAAAACCTCGAGATTCCGTTTACATTTCTTGATCAGGAGTTGAGTGATGATTCATTCACATAGATATTGACTGGTCTTATAGTATCAGACAATTTTAAAGAATGTCTCAAAGAAATGGAGGTAGTGTTGTGTAATAATCCTGAAATGACTGATGAACTACCCCCTCCCCGGTATCGTTACAGTCCCTACCCCCGGGGCCTTGTAACCCAGAAACATCAGCTGATAACGAAGAAATGGAGGTAGTGTTGTGTAATAATCATAAAATGGCTGATGAACTACATATACACCCTCCCAATATCCCTTCAGTCCCCACCCCCAGGCCTTGTATATATAACCTAGAAACATCAGCTGTTAACAAAGAAACTATTTTCCCTACAGAGGAAATGAAAACTGTTGATACAAAGAAATGTCTTCTATCAGTAACAGCAGATGAACTTATTAAAAAGAAGTTTGAGAAATCAGCAAAAGTCGACAGCACATATATACAGAACACCATGTGGATATTGAGAATTTGTACCCACCAGTACCAAACATGATTTCACTTTACAAAATGGTTTCAAAATATTATACAATTGACAAGACCAAAATAATTAGAAATTGAAGAAAAATCCAATGATGAAATAGAAAAACTCTAGCTGCCCCGCTCGATGAATAATGTCATTCTGTGTAATGAACGCATGCGTTAAAATAACGTACGACAGTAAATCAGCCAGTAATTGTACTTTATAAAATCAACAATTAACTAGAGATTTGACTGTTACACAGTTGACTGTAGTTCAAGGCAGCGTTTTCTCCACTAAATATATTAAATTATTTGTATTGTATATTGAAGTGTAGAGGTATTTAGTACAGAAACAGATTCCACCACAATCTCAGTCCAAAAACAGATTCCACCATTATCTCAGTCCAAAAACAGATTCCACCACAATCTCAGTCCAAAAACAGATTCCACCACAATCTCAGAGTAGTAGTGTAAATCCTGTTAGCCAGGTAAATTATGTAAGTGCTTGTGATTTGGGTTGTGAAGGGAAGTGTCATACTGTGCCAGCATTATGATGGTCAGTTAGGTCAGACATCCCACTGGGTCACGATAAGGCTTGACACTCTACCTCTATGAATAGTTGTTTTTGTTTAGTAGATTAAATGTACTATTTCTAATTAGTAATAACTATTTAGAGAATAAGATAGATATCAGCTGAAAGAGTAAGTTATGCAGTTTATGAAGATGTTTTTATTATCTTAAACAATGCGGTAGCTTGAGCACTGTATTAGTTTATAAGTCATTTGAGGTATGTAAAAGTAATTAAAGTGTAAATGAAGTAAATATGATGTGTTTAAAGTAAAACTAAATTGATATGGTTATAATCTAGAGAATGTGTTCTAGGGATGATAGTTTATAGATTTTAAATATCATTATTGGTTTTGTCAGGAATTAGGTTTAAAGTTTAATAAGAAACACAGTGTTGTGGATTCTGGGTCAGTCTGGGTTTTAGTAGGTGACCTTAGGGGGTGACTTCTCTGAGGGTCACCAGGAGCTTATATATATGTAAATTTAGGTGTGACGAGAGAGAGAAGAGTAGAAGAGTAAGAGCAGGAAGAGCAGTAAGAGCAGAGAGTAAGAACTGAGAATTGGAGCTTAAGAGATACAAAACAGAGGAGAGAGAAACCTTCGAGTACAAGAGATATTTAGAGATTGTGAACTTATTGTGAACTGGATTTATAGATGTTGAATGGAAAATAAAACAAAAATGGAAATGAACAAAAGTCTCCAGTGATCAGTGACAACATCAGTCCAAAAACAGACTCTACCACAATCTCACTCCATGAACTATTGACAAGAATGACTAAATTTTACTGTGAAGTGTATCCAAAAATATTGAGAAAAGGGGAGAATCCTTGCCATCAAAGCAAGCAGAGGTTTACCGTCAAAATACACTTACCAATATAAGAGCTGCAACATATACAGAATGTCCGTAATGATATCAATTTGAATCAACAAGAAATCAGAATATATTGCTTTAATCATAATTATCTACAGATTGTCATATTTCAGCTTAAACCTACAAACAGAAGGTGTAACAATAGCCTTGTGTACATTGTAGTTTCAATATTCTGCTGGTCCTCAAATCATTAGTTTATGAAATGTTACACTTTTTTAAATTAAGAATTGTTATTCCTTTAACATTCAACTGTAATTTTTCATTTATAAGAATCAGGTATAAGAGAGAAAGTAACATGTAATTAACCTCTTCATCCCTGAAGGGTCATAATGGACAAGTCTAGTGTTTGATTTAGAAGAGTCTAAATGTGTCTTCAGGGGGGAATGGGTTAAACCATCAACTAATCAGTCTGAGAAGTGATCATGATTCACAAAACACTTGCCCGGATAATTTGCTATAAAATTTGATTGGGACCACCAAAATGCTTTGAACTACACAGGTCTTTGAGATATGCTAATTCATTAAGTCAAAGTTCAACTAGTGTACATTTTATTTTTTGATCTCTCTTCATATGTTCTATTTGTATAACAGTATGCAATATATAACTTACCAGTCAGTCATAATAAACTGTATGCCTATGTACATGTATACCATATATAACACATAGTTCACATTCCCTTTAGCTCAGTCAGTAGAGCGGCGGACCAGTAAGTCCAAGGTCGCGGGTTTGAACTCGACTGGCGGGACACTACTCACGCCCTATTACATTTAGTGCCGACTGGACCATTCCAAGTGAAAGCAAGATTGAGAGGCTTCACTGGGGCCTGGGTTGGTCGGTTTTCAGGAGGAAACACATTTGAAAGCATTGTAGCAGGTTTTAATTGTACATAGTGATCATGATACAGTCACCTTCTAGCTTCCCGTTAGGGGGAATTGTCCTTCAGCTCAGTCAGTCGAGCGGCGAACCAGCAAGTTCAGGATCACGGGTTCAAGTCCGGAAATGACAGATTATGTTGCTTGATCGAGATCATCAGGATAATTAATATTACTTATCATGCCGATACTCGAGACTTTGTTTACAAGTCATGTCATTCAATCATTAATACAGTAAAGATACTGTTAGTGGTTATTGATTTTCACTGCCGCCATTGTTAGTGGTGGGTAGAATGTACGTTCAATCATTAATACAGTAAAGATACTGTTAGTGGTTATTGATTTTCACTGCCGCCATTGTTAGCGGTGGGTAGAATTTACGTTCAATCATTAATACAGTAAAGATACTGTTAGTGGTTATTGATTTTCACTGCCGCTATTGTTAGTGGTGGGTAGAATTTACGTTCAATCATTAATACAGTAAAGATACTGTTAGTGGTTATTGCTTTTCACTGCCGCCATTGTTAGTGGTGGGTAGAATTTACGGAATGCTAATTAGTGATGTCTATACTCATCATCAAAGTGTTCCACTTCAAACTGTAGCATAAATACTGGAATAAATTGATCTTTCTCAATTGATGTACACATATGTTTGTGTCTTTGACAACAATACATGTAATGAATTTGATATGTATTTTGTTTGTATTTTGTTTAACTTAGAGAAAATAAAGTGATCCTTATAAAGTTTATGGATATATTCTATAAAATATTTTCTATATACCTTATTTTCATTAAACCCAATAATCTAATAATTCATGACCTAGGAATTATTTGTCTTTTCATTTATGACAATAAATTACTTAAAATTCCTGAAAGTTTCTAAATACAGGATCCAAAGATTTAATTTGACAATTTCCACATTGATCATGTCAGCATATCGAATCGACTATCACTTCGTCATTGAAACATCCTTTTTTGGGGATGAGGATGTGGCGCAGTGGTAGAAGGCGCAGATATGTTTGGCTAGGCGATTGGGTGCCGTAGATCGTGAGTTCGAGGCCCGGATAGGGCACGAGGCAATAAATTGTCATGCTTTGTTAAATTGTGTTTCTTTGATATTTAAATACAGGTATATATACAATGTTGTCACATTTGATGATGAAAAATTAGGAGATCAACCTTGAAAACAAGTTAGAGTAAAAGCATCATTTTCAGCACTACTGTGAGTATGAGTATTGTAAGGCTTGTAAAGTCAAAAACAAAAAATATTATAACGATATACGAAAGTTAGAAAATGTAACCATCAAAACTACAAAAAGATATATTATCTGACTCTGAAATGTTGACATAATTACATTGATAACACGACCCAAAATGTCATTTTTGTGAGATTCTTAGGTCTTGGTGCAGAAACCCTGGTTATTTGATGATGGATGTGACTTACCAATTTGGGCTATGTATTCTTAAACGTCTAATACATTGGTCTATAGGGAAAAAACCAGGATAGTTAGAAATATTATGCAAATTACCGTATTTGCCCCAAGAAGCGCTCTGGGTGCTTAAAAAATGAAGCAAATAAGAGGGAGCTTAATGGAAACAAATTTGGACTAGCCTTTCATAAAATTATTCTACAAAGTAAGTCATCAATCAATTTGCAAACAAATCATTAAGGAAACCAACACAGTTTTCATATTTTCAGTCTGCAATAAATTCAAAGTGAAATTGAAGCCCAAAACTTACTCTAAATATCGAGAAATGATGAAAATGACATGTACAGTACTACAGGCTTTATTATCTATTATCCAACACACAATATACCCCAGGTGAACTGTCGGTGTTCAGATATCACGATTTGTAAACATGACCCAAATTGACCTACCTCACAATCTATATCTGCTATGTACAACTGTGTGTCTGTCGGTAATCTCATGTAAGATCACGTGGACACAAATAATCACATGACTTTATATATCACATGACTTTATATATCACATGACTTCATCACAGTGACGTTTCGGTGGGTGGTTTCTTTACATTCATTTAGTAACTGACCACAAGTCTAGGATGGTCTAACTTTGTGTGAACAACTACAAGTTCATTTAGTAACTGACCACAAGTCTAGGATGGTCTAATTTGTGTGAACACCTACAAGTTCATTTAGTAAACTGACCATAAGTCTGTGTTGGTCTAACTTTGTGTGAACACCTACAAGTTCATTTAGTAAACTGACCACAAGTCTAGGATGGTCTAACTTTGTGTGAACACCTACAAGTTCATTTATTAACTGACCACAGGTCTAGGATGGTCTGAGTCTAACTTTGTGTGAACACCTACATGATTACTTGATGTACATTACATATGGTTTAACTGAGATTGAATTTTATCCAAAATGGATACTTTCCATCAGAAACTGATAAAGTGAGATTTGTAAACATGAGTAGTTTAAAATTCCTGGTTGGCTGTGGATTTTGGATCAAGAGGAACCTGTACAACATTAAATATCATTTGGATTCTGGGAAGGACCATCTTGACTGAATTCCAGGTACTATGTATGTATTTGTCACCAGTGATAACAGTTACTTTCTTGTGTTAAAAACAATGAAAGTCAGCACTTAACATTGAACTGCACATGATGTCAACCCAAAACCTTTCTAAATCAAAATTCTTATTAAATTGATTTTGCAACAGCATCATTAACAATTGTCTTCAGAAATTAAATCAACATTTTATCGATTCATTATCAACGATCTTCATAAAATCAACAAACTTCTCATCTTCATCAAAATGGCAGCCGCAAAAATACCAGTTCGTATGAAAGGTCAAACAGCGTGTCATCATCATAAGGGGAGACAATTAGAGTTCTACTGTAAACAATGTCACGATCTTGTTTGTCCAAAATGTCTTTCCTCACTTCACAGTGGCCATCAAGTTTGTGAACTTAGTGAACTTACTCCTCAGAAGAAACACGACATTAAAATTTTTATTGACAGAACTGAAAAGAATGATTTGGTACAGATTGGGAAATACGTAACCTCTACTGATACACTACTCAAAGACAATGACAGAATGTTCGAGGAATTGTCTCATCAATTAAAGATGCAGACAGAGAAATTAAAGCAAGACCTTGACAAGATTACAGCAGAGACACTTTCACTATATCAGAAGATGAAAAATGATAATACTAAGCTCATACATAAATACAAACAGGACATTGAAATGTACAACAGACAACTGAAACAACAACTGACAGATTGTAAGTCAGCACTTCAGCAGGGATCTCACATTGATATTTACGACACAGAATGTGTAATAGATTCCAGAATACATCTCCCTGTGACACCTGCATTATGTAATGTCAGCTTCACGCCAAACAAAAACCCTCAAGGTCACCTGGAACAAGCATTGGGAAAAGTAACTACATCAGGTCAAGATACAATATCCACTGGTCAGGGCCGGTCAGTATCATCATCAGCTGGTCAGCAACAACCCTCTTCACAACAACAGACAGATGATAAAAGGAAGAAAGCAGTGACCAGGACCAAACTACTGACAGAGGCCAGGGTGGTGGAGGAGTGGAGGTCTCCACGTTACATTGGTTCTATATGTCCTACCACTGATGACCAAGCCTGGACTAAGTGCAATGTAACATTAACTCTCCTGGACAGGAAGGGTAAAGTGATACGTAAGGTCACACACAAGGCTGGGATCGCTGACATCAGTCTATCACCTACAACACACAGACTGTGGGCCTGTGATGATGTAAACAACATCCTGGAGCTGGTGTCAGGACAATTAACTCAACAATTCACAACTAAACAGAATCCACGCTGTATATGTATTACAGCACAGAACCATGTCATTGTGAGCATGACAGGAAACGTCTCAAAATATACCACACAAGGTCAGATGGTGCTCACAACAAAAGTTACAGGGACTGGGAAACCATTAGTGTGTTCACCATACAGAATCACAGAGTGTCCTGTCACTAACAATGTTGCAGTGATTGATGACAGTTATAAAGATGATGGTGGTGATGGAAAGAAACATGTTGTTGTTATGGATTCTCACTTCCAGAAACTGTTTGTATACAGAGGTGACATCCTCAGTACATATAAACAAACACCACAAACAGGAGGTGGACCATTTTACCCCTTCGGTATAGTGTATGATAGTCAGGGGAACATCATCATAGGAGACAAAAATGGTAAGGTACTAGTCATCAGTGGTGATGGTGAGGAGGTCAAGGTCATACACACAGACAGAGACTTGGTATATGCTGTAGGAGTGGGTAGAGATGATTTACTGTGGACATCATTTGGGAATAGTGTAAAGACATTACAGTACTACAAGGTGTGATATCTATGACAAAGATGTTACAGTACTACAAGGTGTGATATCTATGACAAAGATGTTATAGTATTACAAGGTGTGATATCTATGACAAAGATGTTACAATACTACAAGGTGTGATATCTATGACAAAGATGTTACAGTACTACAAGGTGTGATATCTATGACAAAGATGTTACAGTACTACAAGGTGTGATATCTATGACAAAGATGTTACAGTACTACTGTACAAGGTGTGATATCTATGACAAAGATGTTACAGTTCTACAAGGTGTGATATCTATGACAAAACTATTACAGTGTAGCAGGGTATGATAGCTATAACAAATGGCTGAGAGGGTCTGTACCACTCAACTGCTTATTAAATTCAGAGAATGTGTCTCTTGTATATATAATGTTAGGGTGATTCAACCTTAATACATACAGTGTACTGTGTATCGTTTTCATGTCCCTGTGTCCTCTGTACATTCTGATGTAGGTTATTTGTTATTGTGACAAATAAGAGGAGAGTGAAAGTATTTGTTGAAAATGTCACTTTGACCCTATATGACCCTACATGACCCCCTGCATGACCCTACATGTGTATGGTTCCCCTGGTGATAGTGACATGGATTAGGCTCAAAGACTTGTAATCTAAATTTTACTGCCGGCTTTCAGCTACTAGTCCAATATTGCTAATTCTTTTCCGGTTTAAAATTTTAAAATTTCTTCACACAATCTTGAAGACCAAATTAATTGTCCCATCTAAATAAACAACCCACATCAGAAAATCAAAGCTTCTTTACCTTGAACGCCTGACAGACTTTTCTAGCTAGAAGTTTTTCTTTGGCACTCAGAATGACTGGAAATCGGACTTCTTTTCCATCCTTGTCTCTCTCTACTTTCCCATCTAACGCTGGAGATTTTCTTGCTTCAGCATGTGCATAATCAGGACCAACAGTATACACCTGTAAACACAATATGTTGTATTACGACCACAAAGTAATTCATGCCCGTTTTATATCTTGATAATTGATCATTTAACTTTCTCTCAATGGAATCTATGGTTTATATAGATACTAGAGCTTTGCAGACAATCATCATTATGCACGCTAGTCCATTATGAATTGCCTGGTTTTTTCCCATGAAAAGATAGTTTGATGCTTATATTTACTAATTATCACAAAATCATTTTGTTTGTCCCTAGACGTTTCTGATAAGTGGGTTTTACTTTATACACTTTTACATTTTTTTTAAACAATGTTGAAGTTCATACATATATAAAATATTATGCTCAGGGGAAATTTTTGCAATCAAGTGACCTTGGCATAATTAGCATAAATTTCCTACTTCCATATTTTTTTTATAATGATTACATTATATTACTGTAAGTGGTATACACACATGTAATTAAGATTTCTTTGCCACTTTGGTATATTAACTTGTACTTAATATTCAATTTTCTCAGAATTTGTTGTTAACTTGTTTGAATGTGTTTATGATTGGTAATCCGCATGATTTAGACTGGGATCGGAGGTGTCCGGATTATCGAAGGTTCACTGTATTTACTTGTACTTAAGATTAAATTTAGTCTGTATTTACTGTTTGTTTGTTTGATTGTGTTTGATGACGATTACTTCATAGCTTCAACAACATTAAAGTAGTGGAATTGGTAGTCTTATAAGCATGCTGTAATTTGATGGTTTCACAAACTATTATCAATTTTGAATATACCGTATTCACTGTAATTAGCACCCAGGGTGCTTACAAAATTGTAACAAAGAAGGGTGCTTATTAGGGAAATAAAATGAAAGCTGTGGACAATTTTTTTTTTTAAATTCGGCCATTACTATCTTTTTTCTGTACTCATGGCACATTATAATCTGTTACAGTAAACATTTATATGCATTCTTTTCTTTATTACAACTATTTATTATTACAATTGGGAATTTTACTTCATTAAAGTAGTGGAATTGGGAGTCTTATAAGCGTGCTGCAATTCCATTGTTTCAAAAAACACCCACCCATTGGCGCCTGCCAGTAACTTTCATTTTGTATTTCCTTGGCCATGAAATCTAGTTTCATTTCAATGCATTATATTCCAATGAGTAAAATTGAGCTTTTTCCAAGTGTTTGATAATGTTTTAAAAGAAATCTGAGTTATCACAGGGTTCACACCAGCTTTTGAAATTCTGTCGCCAAACTTTTCGCCAAAGTGAAATTTCTTTCGCCAAATAAGATTTTTTGGAGCCAAGAAATGTAAATTTGATTGTTGAAATGAATAATTATCTCCCTTTCTAATAAATGGTAGTTTACGTTTCGATAAGTATGGAAATGTATTGATTAAACAAACACGAATGAAAGGTTCATTTTTCAGGATGTATCATTTAGTAGAAATCTTTTTAAGCATTTTTTTTTCTTTAAAAAATATAAACATTAATTTATTGAATTTCATACCTACATTACAGATATTCTTAAATCAATCCCCAAATAATTCTGATTTTTTTTGGCTGTAAAAACGCCTGTGCACTGACAGCACTGATATTAAAAATGTGTTGATTTTTTTTTTAAATCCTAATATTATTGTTGATTTTTTTTAAATCCTAGTATTATTTAATGGATAAATCATATTTCTTAAAATCGTAATTTGTTGATGTTTGGAACTTGAAAAAGAAAACTATGTGTTATTTTTCATTTTCTTGGTGTTTAATGTTGAAAAATATGTACGAAAATCCGGAATTTATTGACTTCCGGTTCAGATATTAGTGTTGACTTCTACCCAAAACAAACCAAAATGGCGGCTGAGCCATGTGCTCAGTCGGTCTTGTCTGCTTTGCATTCAAAGGCACAGTAAGTAAAATGGTTTTGATTGATATATGTGACAATGATTTTCACACCTTGTTTTGTTCTTTGTGATGATTTTATTGTCAACTAAGCTTACCAAGCTGTAACAAGCTTCCAGGTGAACGGCTAGAGTAACAGTTAGTGTTGTGTAAACAAACCGACATGGGTCACTGCCTATTGTAATTGACAGCTTACATGCTAGCCTACCAAGTCATGACACTAATTAATAAACAACCTGGACTGTGATTTACCTGGATCAGACCAATTTCTACCTGTACAACTTATGATATTATGGGTGAACACATGGCTTCAATTTTGGAATGGGCGATTTTTCTGTCGCCAAAAAAATCGCCAAAGTCATAATTTTATCGCCAATGAACTATTTTTTTCGCAAAATGCGACATTGGCGACCGCTGGCGTGAACCCTGTATCACGATCCTATATTTCTGTTGATCAATCTAAATTAAATCTTTAATTATAACCGTCAAAATGAATTTCAGAATCAGAAATTTACCATTTAAAATTCTTTATAACTTGCATATTCATGAAAGAAAGTTTAAAGAAAGTTTGAAGACTCAGATTTTATATTCAACATTTATTTGATGAGTTGTTTCCATGGATACTGACCAGGTCTAAATAATAACAGTGATAATGAATTGCTTGATTTGAAAAATCGAAATGAAAATCTTTTTTTTACATGAATGAGATATCATTGTGATTTTAATAGTATGAAAACAGGATAAGATCATTATGATAATTGTCTTTGTATTCAGATTTTAACATGTTATCATGTGTGATGAATCGATGATTTTCTGAAATGACAATAACAAATTAAACGGTGTGAAATCAAACTTGATGATGTTTGTTATCTATATTTAAGATATGTAATGTATATGTATAAAGAATTACTGATGAGTCACAGTTTGGACCAATTATTTCCTGGATGACCAAGATGGAGGCTACAAAGATGATCACTTCTACATACAGTCAAACCTGTCTATAGAGACCGCCCAAGGGTCAAGATAAAAGTGGTCTCTATAGACAAGTGGTCTTTATACACTTTCTTTTGACTATTGAGTATTAATTAACATATTTGTGGTTACTTTTTTTCATGATTCTGTTGTTTTTAACAGATATTGTTTGTTTTTAATTTCTTTTGACAATAGATGGCATACATAGATGGATCAAATGATCTAAAATTTCAAGTACATCTTCAGACTTGAAATACAAACCTTGACATCAGTTCCATCTGTAGGCATGAAGTCTTCATAGATATAGGAGCCAGTCTGGCGGACACGGTTGACTTGGTAGTAGGCACTACTCCGAGGACCCACCTACAACCGGGGAAATCAAGGACGGTGTAAAGGGGAGACAACTGTTACAAATTCACGATGTCCAGTTTGGTTGACAAAGTATAACTTGTCCAAACCGACCCTTGTTTAATCCTGATACCTGTCTATTCTAAGAATGACTTATATCAATCAAAACCTGTATAATTCAGAAACCTGGCTATACCGGTCAAATAATAAGTCAGTATTAAAATAATGTGACATGTACATACTGTATAGTTGATAATACTTGCAAAGGTTTTAATTTTGCTAAATTTGCAGATTAACCAAAACTCTTAAAAAAACATCGCAAAAGGTCTACACTTCTATGATACAAGAGGCCCAGAGGGCCTGTATCGCTCACCTGTTTTTTTGTTTTTTTTTTTGAAATTATCACAAAGACCCTACAATTAGAAAAATTAGTAAAATTGACTCCAAAATTTGTTTAATTTTGAAACACAACCATATAATGATGCTATAGATACCATACAAATATGCTATCCAATACAAAGGTTCAGAGAGGAAGTAATTTATATCAAAATAGTAGCCTAATTGACCTTTTTTGCCCCGCGTCTAAGGCCCCAGGGAGTAAGCCCTATGCTTTGTACAATTTTAAATCCCCATCCTATAAGGATGCTACTATTGCATTATGAGTGCTCTTCCATGCTGAGTTGCAGAGAAGAAGTCGTTTATAGGATAACAGCAAAAATTGCTCCCTTTTCACCCCGCCCCTTAGCCCCCGGGGGATCAGTCCCATCATTTGTACAATTTTGAATCCCCACCCTATAAGGATGCTACCATTGCATTATGAGTGCTCTCCCATGCATGCTTAGTTGCAGAGCAGAAGTAGTTTAAATGGAAATAGCCAAATTGACCCCTTTTGACCCCGCCCCTCAGGCCCCCAGGGGGTCAGCCACATCATTTGTACAATTTTGAATCCCCACCCTATAAGGATGCTACCATTGCATTATGGGTGCTATCCCATGCTTGGTTTCAGAGAAGAAGTCGTTTATATGGAAATAGCCAAATTGACCCCTTTTGACCCCGCCCCTCAGGCCCCCGGGGGGTCAGCCACATCATTTGTACAATTTTTAATCCCTACCCTATAACGATACTACCATTGCATTATGAGTGCTATCTCATGCTTAGTTTCAGAGAAGAAGTCGTTTATATGGAAATAGCCAAATTGACCCCATTTGACCCCGCCCCTCAGGCCCCCGGGGGGTCAGCCCCATCATTTGTACAATTTTGAATCCCCACCCTATAAGGATGCTACCATTGCATTATGGGTGCTATCCCATGCTTGGTTTCAGAGAAGAAGTCGTTTATATGGAAATAGCCAAATTGACCCCTTTTGGCCCAGCCCCTCAGGCCCCTGAGGGGTCAGCCCCATCATTTGTACAATTTTGAATTCCCACCCTATAAGGATGCTACCATTGCATTTTGGGTGCTATCCCATGCTTAGTTTCAGAGAAGAAGTCGTTTAAATGGAAATAGCCAAATTGACCCCTTTTGGCCCGGCCCCTCAGGCCCCTGAGGGGTCAGCCCCATCGTTTGTACAATTTTCAGTTAGTAGTCCATAAGGATGCTACCAGTCAAATTTTGTTGAAATCCGACCAGCGGTTATGGAGAAGAAGTCGATTGTTGACGGACGGACGGACGGACGGACGACGGACGCCACGGTATGGCATAAGCTCACCTTGGTCCTTCGGACCAGGTGAGCTAAAAAATGTTCAATTCTGCTGTCAAAGATTTGCACCTCACCTTCCTGAAGAGTCGTTGACTACCTCCGCCAGCCGCCACGGGGAAATAGATGTAAACATTGTGATCTTCTGCCGACACTGGCTTCTCCACAAACGGTTTGTGAAACACCACACCATTAACCTCAATACAGTCCTCGGCATCAGTGTATTGACCTGTACAAATCAACACCCATAACTGTAAAATCAGTGTATTGACCTGTACAAAGCAACGTCCATAACTGTAAAATCAGTGTATTGACCTGTACAAATCAACGTCCATAACTGTAAAATCAGTGTATTGACCTGTACAAATCAACGTTCATAACTGTTAAATCAGTGCATTGATCTGTACAAATCAACGTCCATAACTGCAATATCAGTTTATTAACCTATACAAAACAACATCCATAAGTGAATGCCTAACCATGGTTTAAAGGAAAGTTATAAAATATTCTACCTTTCTCGCCTATATTCATTAATTATGAAAATTTAATCAGAAATCATCACTATGAAACACAATACAGTACTTGTGTCTGACGTCATAGATCTGTATGATTTATTGCGACAGGTCTCCATGGACACAGCCATTTTCTTTGATCACTCTTACCCCTCCAATCCTGAAGAGTTTTTATTTTGAAAGGATTTCATGATTGGTTTCTATTTATAAAGTCATCTTATCATATTTACAAGATTTTTGGGCTAACAGACCCACAGGTGATAAATGTAATGTAGTGATGAGGAAGGCCCCTCCAATCCTGAAGAGTTTTTATTTTGAAAGGATTTCATGATTGGTTTCTATTTATAAAGTCATCTTATCATATTTACAAGATTTATGGGCTAACAGACCCACAGGTGATAAATGTAATGTAGTGATGTGGAAGGCCAGTGTTAACGGAGAAAAAACCACTGACCAACGTAAAAACGTGAATAAAATACGATATATGTTGTTTCACTATTTAAGAAAAAAAACCTTACATTTGGCTGTTCCATTTCCCTCCCTGTCCAATATAGCATATCTAGGATGAATGATCCCTTCAGCTTCCAGCTTTTCATAAACAAGTCTCCTGTACAAAAACAAAACTATTTATTGCTACAAATCGACTGATTAACTCATTCATCCTGAAAGGAACTCACAAACAATGGAAATTTACCCGCATACCAATTTTATTAAAACTTAATGTTACATATAGCAACATTAACGCAATCTTGTGAAATAAGTGTGAAAATTCAAAAGGTCCCAAGGGCCTGTGCTATGGCCAAATTAATGTTGCCAAGTAGAGGTATATAACCAGGTTCCCTTTTTGATCCAAAATAGTATCAAAATCATGCTTAAAGGGCCACTACCTTTCCGAAACGGCTTTAAATTTTTAAAATAGGAATGTAAAACGAGATCAATAATTTTGTAGAGTCGCAGAAGTTATTAACTATACGTTTACTAGCACACTTATCATCACTTCAGAACTGTTTAATTAGAATAAATAAAATGTTAATTTTCATAACGCGGGTCGTTTTATGTTTCCCGCCGTCGTCCTAAATGCCACGCGGTAGTTGACTATCACTGCGCCAGACGGCAAAACAGCGAAATGAATCTCCACTGTTATCGTACATTAGACAGGAAATTTTGCATATGTTTGGTGTTGTAACCTCATCTTAAGCCATCGATATATATTTTCTTTTGTTGTTAATGATTTTAAGAAACCTATAAATTTTGCTCCGGAAAGGTAGTGGGCCTTTAATGTTGTCAAACTCTATTATTTTCTTCAGTGTATAAATAATTACATATCACGATCACAAATCTGTAGACAAAATGTAACAAACACAATTTTGGCTTCATTTTTATACAGTTTTTGTAGATTTTTAATATATGCTATGGACTCATGAATTATGTGTATTTTACCTGTCTAATAAAACTTTCTGGGCTTCCAAGTCATTAACAATGTACGGCTTTCGTAGGTTTTTATACGCAATGGCCTTATCAAGTGGAAATCCCTGGGAGAAGAAAGAGATGAGAACGTCAACGACAGGCCAGTCCTCAATCGGCTGGTTCAGAATAACATCTTCCTCAAATACCAAAGTCTTAATGTGTTCAAACAACTCGAGACGCTGTAGGATCTCTCTCATGGGTTTAGAGTTACACTTCTTGGCCATGGCACACACACCCACGGTGATGGCCGCGATGTCCTCATGGTTCTCCTGTTAACATAGAAACACATTACAGTTAGGCCAACCCTAATAAATTGTTTGTTTTATATACCAGACAGTCATTCCACGTCAAACTATAGTTTGAAGAAAAACGATGATCAATCGATACATAATGTTTAACAATTAAAAACAACAACCAAACAATGCATGGTAGTTGACTGAATACACATATTTCAAATAACATTGATTATCTGAAGCATATAACGTCATCGATTTGAGAGTATGACGTCACATGTGCAGACGGTTAATTACATGAAATGGGGTAAAATTTTGCCAAAAATCATGTAAAGACAGATTGAACAAGATAGAAAAATTTAGGGGTATATATATACGTATCATGTGAGATTTCACTGTCTGAGGTACGAGAAAGTGGTATGTATATAAGTAGGTAGGTTTTTCTTTTTTTGGTAAGACAACAAATACCTCAAGTTACAAATACCTAAAGTTATGAAAATATAAAAATGTATTATAAGATCAGAAATAAAACAGAGAATACTATTATAGTCTAGTTATTATTGGTTATAGGCAGAGAGGGTCAGTAAAATATATAGGGGGCGAGGGCGTTGAAGTTTTGGGTTCTCACAGAAAAGTGAGTTGTACCCCTCCATTTGCAAAAGTACAGTCAAACATGTCTATAAAGACCTCCCAAGGGATAGTCCAACCTGTCTATAAAGACCTCCCAAGGGACAGAGGAACTGGTCTTTATAGTAAGGTGGTCTTATACTCAGGTTATAAGTAATCAAACCCTCAAAGATTTCTGTTATAATTAATATGTGATATATATGGTGGAATTAAAGTCATAACTTTAAACTAAAGGGAGATAATCTAGAATATTTTTCCAATGAGAATTCCTCAGCAGCAACGATCCTATAAATCATCTCCCCTTAGTGTAAAACTTTACAGTATTCAACTTGTCTTAGAAGCCACCTCTGTATAACGACCACCTGTTCAAAATGGCCACTTTCAGGACTGACTATATACATTACAAACTTGTAATTATAAACATTTTCTGTGTATTTTATAGAAAAAGAAAAAACTTCATTTACAATAAATATTTCACACTGATTGCAATATATAACTTTGGATGATCTTGATCTAAGCCCGGGAGTGATCTTAAAGACAGAGGGAACCAAAGACAAAAAGTCCTCGTAGAAAACTCAGGTGATCTGACATTCTCGTAGAAAACCAATGTGATCTGACAAGTAAATGAAGTAACCCCTGACTTTTTCACCTCTGTACCAGCATTAACCCGGCCAACTAGGTGAGAGGTATTTAAGTCAAGTATACCATGGAACCTACAGAACTTCAACAGACAAGACGGTATTGGCTCTTTTCTCCAATTAACAGTGAAACATTAAGATCTGCTAAGAATTACAGAATTTAAGCAGTAAGTTTTACCATATAAAGCTGACTGAAGGCGGTATCGTCACCAACAACAAAGATTGGACGGTTTTCCTGGTCTTCCATCCGTAGATAGCCATGTTCAGATTCTGCCATTATTTTACCAATTATTACTTCCTGTTCATATCATGGCCTCACATTCCTGTCTCCTCTTGGCTACGTCTTCTAGTCTTTTAGCCTCATACTGTCTTTGTAAAGTGAACTCTGGAAGATTGATTTTTTTTTTTGTGAATTTGTGAATCAGAAAATGTAATATTATATGATTCTGATTTTAAAATTTCACCCTCCAAAAATATATTTTTAGCACTGTCCTGTTCGAGCACTGGTCAGGTGAGGAATTACAGACGTTCCGCCCCAAAACCGTTTCGCCCCAAACCATTTCGCCCCAAAATTCATTCGTTTCGCCCCAAATCTATATACTTTTACGCCCCAAATTTGAAACCATAACGCCCCAAAACTATCATTACGCCCCAAAGTCATCATCACGCCTCAAAGCTAGATCGCCCCAAATTTGTCATAATAGCAGAAACATACAATTTATCGTATGATCGCATAGATCTACTTTGGTTTACATTTGGCGTTGTGAGAAAGTAATGATATCACTTATATCCGGTTATTTTAGAAATTTCAATTTAGATCGTTTATTTTAGAAACGATCTACTGAGGTTTTATTTTTTTTTATTTATGTTATAATACTATTTCTTGGAGATTTTCACACCATAAATACAATTGTGTGACATTTATTAATCATATAATTTTTTTATATATATCATATCTTCAGCCATGGATAGATGTGTATTGTGAGAAAAAAAAAGTTAAAAGTTTTTTTAAAATATTATGATGCAGACTTCCATATTACATTTGTTAGTCTATCAATACATATACCCTTACTTGCATCGAAGCCGAAAACTATCTGATAACAGTTATCCCACAAATTATAAATAACTAGTTTCTTTGTTTATTCAGGCAACGTAAATTAAATACCAATATTTTGAGTGATGGATTAACAGCATCAGTTCTCAGGTTATAAAATTCTGTTAATATTTGCATATAAAATATCACTTTTTGCGTTTAAATAAGATATCAATTTTGATAAATTACTCTATATCGACTATATATTGAAAATATTTTGATATAGAATTATCCGAGAGAATTGTGCCATCTTCTCCCATTCTCTGATTTTTGTTGTTTATATCCCCCTATTCTCTCTCTCTAATTTTGTTGCTTTAATGTCCAAATATGAAATATTGAAATATAGCAAAAATAGTTATTGCATATGCCAATGGAGTTTCTGCCCTATAAATGATAACAGTATGCCCGGGCTTCATCAGTTAAGAGGCTTCATATGTACATCTATTTACATTAACTTTTTTTTTCATTTTTTTTAAAATTTATACTTTTTTATTTACAAAATATTCATATTTACAGTCTTCTTTTCATGAACACATTACAGCACTGGACCGTTGATTTTACTGATGGTATTGAGCAACTCCAAGCATGTAATTATCTCGGCCTCATTCTTGCTCCATAGGCGGAAGATCTTCCCCTGGAACTGTCGTGTGGCCGACCTTTGTAGCCTGGTTAGGGCGCCCTCCTCCACCATTTGTTTTTGGAGTGGCAGCTTCTTCGCCTCTTCATGCAGCAAGGGCACCAAGACATAGAACGGTGGTGTTGTGTCCCTTGCTGCGTGGCTCAGTCGGCGGTGCCACCCTTCACAATCGTTATTTGTCCGAGTGGACACTCCAAATACATTCCAAGATTGGATAGGGAATGTCTGACTGTGTATCCAGTTCCTAGAATGTCAAAAAAGTATATCAATTTAAACATCACTCGCTAGTACTAACCTTTACAGTAAGCTTGTTTTTGCAATAAACGTAAGAGCAATAATAATTACAATTTGATCATAACAATTTATTGTTATATGTTTTTCATAAGAAATTATGTAAATTTTGTCTTTGGTATCTTAATCAGCATATAGATGGCGGTAATGTAAATGATTAAAAGATATGTTAGATAGAAATACTGTATTACCTATCAACGTATCTACATAGTTGTTCCATTTTCTCGTTCCCTCCCTCTGGGACACGTATCATGTTGAAGCAGTTCTCCACTTCATCGGAAGGAACAAATGGGAGTGCCATGACACGTCTTAATTTTGTACCGCAAAAAAAAAATCAATACATTAATGACGTGCATCGTTTGTAGCATAATTAAGTAACACTATCTGAAATTAACTAACTAATAAATGCTTACATGTTACGCTTTTTGTCTTCCAGACATTATAAAAATAGTAAATAGACTTACCGGAATCACACTTCCTATGTTGCCACCGGGAACAAATATCGCATTGAAGAGCCTCCTGTCGCTCTCTCACAACACGGGTGCAGAAAACACATTCATAAGTCATCGTCAGTGTACATGTACAATGATGTAAGTGATGATTTGGAAATGAATATCTGTCTTATATACGGGATGCATGACCCTATATAGATATATAGTACTAATCTTCCAGCTAGTCGATTGGTTAAAAACTGACCTATAGAAATTTGGACACAATTGGACGCGGGTTGCCAAACTACGCCCAAATCTTTATTGACCAATCAAATAAGTTTGTTTAATTACTCAGATGTAACAGTTCACATGTAATAATTAAAGCAATACATTTAGGAGAAAAACAAATAAATATATACAAAGAATAATTTCAAATCAATTTACCATTTTTTTGTAAGAAACGGTAAACTTTTCTATGGATTTTAGCGTTATATATACATCCCTTGCATTTTATCATAACTCATTCAAATTAATATAGAACTGACATATCACTGATTTATGTTAAATAGGAAATTCGTTGCCAATATCCGATTTACAAAAATTACAGTTTCTCCCATTACATTTCAATTCGTTGTGCGTGGTTTTTTAGTTATACATATTACAATACATAAATCTTCAAAACAAATTTAATTTCATGATGTTTTAAATTATTAATGGAACTCCGCAATGCATACTTGTAAGTACATGTATTTCAAAATGTTCTCTATTTCTTCTACAAAACCAATGAGATGACATCTCGAGAAAGAATAAACTATTATTGTTATATTAAAATTTATTTATATTTCTAATTACAGAATGAGACTATCCCTTTTATTTGTATCTAGAAATCAAGAATGATAAACATGTATAACATAAATCGGGTACTTTCCTAGCTCGTCATCAACCATGAAATTTGTTGTACACTTCCTTAATTAATGCAACAATGCATTTTTAGCATTTGTATTTTCAAATCTCCATACTACTGACCAGCAAACTTGCATTATTTAGTAAATTTGTAGATTATTTATACAAAGTGGTTTTGTTATCGGGATCAAATTTTGATATTTCATTCATTTTATATTTTACATCAATTTACATCAATACATCATGTATTACAAGTTTAAGATTGAATAACATTAAACACTAATAATAAAGCCGTCTTCAGTAGTGAAAACACATACTTTGGTTGTCTGATACATATGTAAAATGAATGAATTAATAAATGAATAAATACAAAAAAGATTTAATAGTAATAAATCAAATCACTCTGAGCTAATAATGATATTTTGAATACCTGAGATAGAAGCATTTTCCTTATTTGTCAACTATGTGTTGAAATTGGACAGGTTATTTTACCGAAAACATGTGCACGAAGTTTGCAGAAACGACGACGACATCGTAACAAGAAGTGATCGTGAGTTTGAATTCGTTGTAATTATTACATGAACCCAGAGGACTAAGAATAAGAGTTCTAAGGGAAAAAAAATGAAATTAAGAGAGCTGTAATTCCATTCTTAATCTGGCATGGAGAATCTGACCTCTCTTACAACAGCTATAATACATGTACTAAGAATTTGTATTTTGCTAATAGTGTCTCGTAAACCTTATACGACTGTATGTTGATATTACCGGTAATTTGTTATGTAATTATATTTGATATACCGGTATTCAGTGTTAAATGTATATTTTAACAGCAGAAAGATATAGTTATATATATATTTCTGATATATTAAATGTATATGATTATACTTCTAATAACATATATGACACTTAGTAAATAAGGTATTATATATTGAACTATATATTGTCCTAAGTGACATGCTGCGGGAAGGGGAGGGGGGTGTCGTCAAACCCATATTGTACACACATGTACATGTATATTGTAAATCACTATGAATGGACCACCATTGACTTAATTGAGGCGCATACCACGGCCAGGTGTTCTGACAGGTAATATATACACATCTGAATTCATACCATTTGACACCTGTGATTTGCATATGACCCAATTAATTATCGCTAATTCGAATACTTCATCCTCCCTGTGGATAGACACAGTTTATGACCGACAAAGCACGACACGTCGGCAAACAGATAGATTAGATTTTCAATGCAATTTTAAAATAATCATGAATAAAGAGCTGTCTAAGTATTACGAATACATGTACAATTACATGTAAATATTATAAAAATAAACCGAGGACATATCTTTCCATTGATTTAAGCAGAAAAAATCTTTCATGATGACATCGCAAAAACGATGGAAGAAAGACATGATACCAACGTTTGTATGTATTTTGTTGTTTTTTATTCAGTTTGGTTTGACATGAGGTCTCAATAATGATGTATATATATAGATGTTCACAGATAGTATAACGACACTGGTATAGGAATATAGATACAAATCGTATAACAGCTACTAAACTTAGTGACATATAATGAAAAATATTTAGCATGGAATTTTAGTTTTTGGAGCATTATACTGAACCTCTTCAATCGTAATAACTCTTAACATATTAGAGAATATACACGTACAAGACTTAAAAAGTCTACACGCAAAGGTTGTGGTACTGTGAATAATTCTGTGTTTTCTTACATTTTAAGAATTGTACATGTAACTTACTTTATTCGAAATAATCAAATGATATTTGATAATGTAACGAATTATGATGCAAAATGACTTGATTGTTTCCAACTTGAATGCTAGTAACGTAACGTATAATACACTTTCTGACTGTAAGTTTAGATTGAGATACAGTTACCTATAAACAAATAAATGAAATAACTTGTTTATGTTTATTGTTAGTGTTATAATTAGATAGTGCCTTAGCCAAATTCAGGTGTGGAGTGGCACCAATTACACTTGAAACTGGCCGATATGAACGTTTACCAGAACATGAACGAACTTGTTTTAATTGTTTGGAAAATGTAGAATCAGAAACTCGTGTGCTTATTGAATGTGTTGTATACAATGATACAGAAGAGACCTATTTAATTTAGCCAAGGAGATCATACAAAACTTTGATGATATGTCTACTTTAGATCATCCTCGATACTCCAGGGGTTCCGATCACTTACGATCTCTACACCCCTGGACTATCTCATAGTGAAATTGAAGGCAGCTCAGCTGAAAATATTTGACCAATCACAGACCAGCAAAGATTTCCTTTGAAGACTACAGAGAGAGCGACTCCCAACTTCAAAGCCACATAGTCAACCACAGTGTACCGTTATACGGCTCTTTTGATGTACATCAAAGGACTAAATTACCTGTTCTGTTCTGTTGCCTCCAGTTTTACGATGAGATAGTCCAGGGGTGTAGAGATCGTAAGTGATCGGAACCCCTGGAGTATAGAGGATGACTTTAGATAAACTTACTGTGGTTCTAGCTGTTAACAGTCTTCGTAAAATAACAGTCAAAACCTGCTCAGAAATTTTGAAAAAAACGCCGTAAATGTATATATATGTAGTGATGTCCACCTCTGTTACTACGTCTATTTGATACATGTAAAGTAAACTGACATGTACATACTGTGTCTGTTCTACTACATACGATTCCGAATGTAACGAACTTTTAGCATTTTTTATTAACGGAATCACGTGGTGAAATAGGTGCAATATGTCTTTTTTTAATACCTTTATACGTGTATAAAATCTTTTAAAGAGAAGAAATGTACAGTATATTTTATGTAACTAAGTTTGAAATTGATATTTTTTAGTATACTTTATTTGTTTTGTAAGTCTCTCATAACTATTTTTAGAGTGTTTTTTATGATTTATACCTTTTTATGTTTTATTATTATTGAAAATTTTGGAAGGTAAGATGTTAATAAATTATCTTATCTCATCATCTGTTTGTGAAAGCTCTATATTATGTTGAAATACAAAGCTTACGCGTAGACATTTTCTCTTTATACATTTGACGTAGGGTACCCCAATTATAAGTAGATGTCTAACATACGTTGGTAACTTGACTTATTTTGTAGTTATAAGCAGGAAATTAGAATCGATAAAGTCACGTAAATAAAGTTCAGAGAAAACAGGAAGAGAAGAAAAGAATAACAGGGTTACAAGTATCATGCACCTATACTGTTGAGAGAAGTATGAAGAATTTAATTCAAACTAATTAAATGTTGTGAAGAGATAATAGTTATGAAGCAGCCATGACGTAATTCAGGGATGATTCAAATATTTCAATTAACTGTGACTGCTCTATATATATGTGACCTTTGAATTTCAGTTTAACCAATAACGTTAGTTCCCGTTACAGTAATATTTGCACAACAATGACCAACCAATCGTTCAGTTTGGATAACATCAAGTTTCTAAATATCGTTAAAACACTGTACTACATTTTGACCTGATCGAATGATACCATTTCAATATATTTTGTTTCCTGATTTTATTTCATATACACGCATAATATCTAGTATCACATCTTTTCAGTACTTTAAATTCGTGAATTGTACTTGTTAAAAGCTTTTGTAAACTTACATTCATTCATTACAACAAATTTCTGTTCGTTACAAATTTGTCTATTCTATAGATCTACACACTCTTGTCGGTGTCACTAAACTACAAGAAAATGATAACATAACAATAATTGGAAAGATGTTGTTTATAAATAGGACGATAAAGCACCTTTAAAATTAGTAATGTAAGAGACATGAAATTCTTTATTTGGGGCGATATGAGCTTTTGGGGCGAAACAGTTGGGACGTTATGGGGTTTTGGGGGCGAAACAGTTGGGGCGAAACGAATGAAATTTGGGGCGAAATAGTTTGGGGCGCAACGGGTTTGGGGCGGAACATCTGACACCCCTCTCAAATCTATTCCATATCAAATTAGAAAAGATAAAAATCATTTATTAATAGGTAAATCTTTATTAAAGATAAGTAAAGAAAAGAATATCATTGCACTTGACACATAAAGTATTCCAAAGATAATAAACTTGAAGAAAAAATTGATATGTATGCATGTATCCAGGGAATGTACAAATTGTAGTTAAACAGAAACTAAACTATGTTTATTAGTAATGTAATGTGTGTATCATATGTACAGAACAATTATGTAAATCTCTAATGCTCTAAACAGTGCACCACCCAAAATAGTAAAATATTATCTTGTTTTCTTTCTCACACTCTTATAGAAGTTTTTACTTACATACTATATGTATGCATACAGGAGTTCAAACATATACATTCAGATAATTTAATTTTTCAGGTAGATAAGAATGATTCTTTTCTACTTGAACAATTTCATTTTTAGTAATTATAAGAAAACCAATTGTTCCTATACAACCAGTAAAATTTACACATGTATGATAGTAGACACGCACTTGTATTGCAAATGAAAGAAGATCATAGCCTACAAGCTTTAACAGTTGCAAAAAGTTCTGAAATGGTTCAACCAATCTTCTTCTTGGTGAAGTATTTTCTCTGACAAAACAAACAAATAATGCTGCAATATGTATTGTAACCTATATCTATATAGCTACAAAATGGTGAAATCCATACCCTAATTTATCACCTGAGAGATATTAGGGACCCCTTGGAATAGAGAAAATTGGAGACCCCATGGTTATAAAATTCATGTCATTAATAAAACACCTTAGAATTTCTCTCAAATTATTCTCCCATATCTTGGAGTTAAAAAGAGATTGGTGGTAGGTATAACTATATCATATATTTTAACTACTGAAAGTTTCTGAAAAACTAATAACTTAGTTTATTGGTTTTGAAGATGTAAAAAGAAAAGAATTGTTTACATGAAAACAAATACAGTTTAAACACTGAAACCTTTGTCTCAATATTATGCAAAAACAATGGAATGAAACAAACACACCAACAAAGCTTTTCTTCCCAAATGAGATCCAAAAAAATATGATGGGTATTGTACATGTACACATTTAAAAAATAATCATATTCTTCATAGAACATGCACAACATTCTGCCATCAATATGTAAAAGACCTCAATGTTTTTGATGAGTGCAGGATATCAACTACATCTGGTTCTGAGGTCAAATGGACCACAGAAAAATATAAATATATTTAGTTAATATATGGATTTCAGTATTTAAAGCATCATCATGAAACATTTTATCACAAATACAAATTTCAAATAATATTCCGCTTTGCACATATTTATATATTGTATAGGTCCATTTCACAAAAGAAAAAAAAAGGAAAAATATTTATTTTCTGTAAGATTCATCTCAGGTTGGTAATGGTAATAGTAGTAACTACCAAGTCTCAGTAATATTGGATTTGGATCAAATTTGTGAAAAAGTTAAGTCAATAACAACAAGAGATCCCAGAGGGATCTTGGCGCCCACCAAAGAATGATCTATGTCTGACAATGGAAAGAGGGATATTTTCCCTGCTTTTCAAACTTTTTCAAACACACTACATATAAGAGGGATCTTTTCCCTGCTTTTCAAACTACATATAAAATTTGAGACAGATCGCCATAGTACTTTCAAAGAAATAGTGGTAACAAACTTCAACAATGAAATCCAAGATGGCCGCCGTTCAGCCATCTTGTTGACCGATCAGTTACGAAATGCAATATGCACAACTAGGGCCCTAGGGAAGCCTACACATGAAATTTGAGAGAGATCCCTTCAGCACATTTTGAGAAATAGCGATAACAAACTTTAACTATCAAAATCCAAGACTGCTGCCAGGCGACCATTTTGTTGACCGATTGGTCCCAAGACACTAAATGCACAACTAGGGCCCTAGAGGGACCTACATATGAAATTTGAGAAAAATCCCTTCAGCACTTTCTGAGAAATAGTGGTAACAAACTTTAACTGTCAAAATCCAAGATGGCTGCCTGTTGGCCATCTTGTTGACCGATTAGTCCCAAAATGCAACATGCACAACTAGGGCCCTAGTGGAACCTACATATGAAATTTGAGAAAGATCCCTTCAGTACTTTCTGAGAAATAGCGGTAACAATCTTTAACTATCAAAATTCAAGATGGCTGCCTGGCCGCCATCTTGTTAACCGATTGGTCCCAAAATGCAATATGCACAACTAGACCCCTAGGGGAACCTACATATGAAATTTGAGAAAGATCCCTTCAGTACTTTCCGAGAAATAGCGGTAACAATCTTAAACTGTCAAAATCCAAGATGGCCGCCTGTCGACCGGACGGACGGACGGAAGGACGGACGGACAACGGACCACGGACGAAAGGCGATTTGAATAGCCCACCATCTGATGATGGTTCGCTAAAAATTAGCCCCCAAAAATACCAGATCTAGTTTTTATGTATTTTTCAGTATGTCATTTATTTATTATGCCTGATGTGACCAAGTTTCAATTTATCAATCAGGTATGGTTATCTGTCAAAAGTGGACTTAAACACCAATTCTCAATTTTAGGTTCTTACCCCCAAAATACCAGAACGGCTGTTTAATTTTTCTTCATCAAGTAATTGCCTATGTGTTCTGAAGGATGCAAAGACTAATGTGATCATTTTTTTTGTTTAATCGAATGAGATTGACTTTGTCAAAACTGGGCTTTAACACAAAAGATACTAGAACCTGTAAAGGAAAAGCAAAACGTCTTGACTTCTATAATTGAAGGCGAGACAAAAAATAGAAGTGATTTGTTGATTACTTTTTTTTGACATGCATAAAGGTTAAAAAATACACAATTTTAACATCAGAAATATGTGGAGCAGGTGCATTTTCAATTATTCTAACAATATAAACACCAATCTTTTGACATCAAATTCCATAGCTCAACAAGAGCTGTTGGAGAACAGCAAAGCTCGCCTATTCAGAAGAAGTTGATGTTCAAGTATTTACTAATTAAACATGGAAATATGACAAATTAACAGACTCAAAAACCCCCTAAAGGGCCCAAATTGGTTGTATTATCACGTTCAGCATCCATACACATTAGGAAAATAAAATCATAAACATTTATGATGACTTATGCTTAAACAATTGACAAAATAGAAACTTTCTCAAAAACTTTAACATGGAAATATGACAAATTAACAGACTCAAAAAAAACCTTAAGGGCCCCAAGTTGGTTGTATTATCACGTTCAGCATCCATACACATTAGGAAAATAAAATCATAAACATTTTTGATGACTTAAGCTTAAACAATTGATGAAACAGAAACTTGCTCAAAAACTTTAACCTGAAATGGGACGCAAACGCTGACGCCGACGCCGGGGTGACAACATTAGCTCCCCCTATTCTTCCAATAGGTGAGCTAAAAATGAATGTACAGCCCAAACCAAGACCCAAACACTAAACAGAGGCTCTACTCCTTTGAGATATCTATTCACTGTCACCGTTAATCTATCTTCTAATAAAAGCATTGCCGCCCGGTATAGATATATAGCTGTAAAAGTTATCGTCTATGACTGAAATAGATGCTTTACCTTTTGTAAAAATCATAATATTTCAATAATACAATGTAATTTTAACTCCAATCTGATATAATATTTACAGCCTCATTATGCCCTGAAGCTTCTACACGATTATGTGCAACTCATTCAAAGATTCCAACACCTCAACCATTGGTCTGTTTGTACAAGCCCACAATCATTCCTGTAGCAGAGGTTTATAGGAAATGTCACGCTTTTTAACAGACTTGTCAAAAAACTTGCCGCTGTACATAAAGGAAATGCATATGATTGCAACCAGCGAGAAAGGCCAAAAGATCATGTTAAAAATGGTTGCAGGGTAGGTGGCACTGAAATATGCCACATAATTGTGCATGTCAATCTCCCAAAAGTCATCAAGCAAGCCTTTTTTACCACTGGCATCAAGCCCCACACCACCATAAACAAGTATTGTGTTTCCAGCTACAACGGACATGGAGTCATACCTCGATCCGAGCTGAGAACCAGTGTAGTAGGTGTTTTTGTCACCATTGTAAATTCCAGCTGAGTTTCCACTGGCAAATCCATCCTTGTAAGCCCATTCATTCTTCAAAACATGAAAATGCCACAAATCTGCAAGAATTTTAGGTGGCTTCTCAGATGAGACAGAATCAGCATGTGTATCTGCACCTTCTCCTCCAAACAGCCACAAATTACCGATCGTGTCTACAACACCCAGGCCTCCACGTCGACAGCCTGGCTGGTTTCCTCTGGCATGCTGTCCCCGAAAGGCGTACTTTCCAACTAGTCCTGTTGCTCTCCTGCCATTTATATAACTCCATATTCGCTCTGTTGTATTGTACATGTACAAATCAGAACTAAAGCCTATGTTATGGTGGTTTTTCCTATCATAACTTGAGCCTCTGTTTCCTCCAAACAAATATAGAGCTGTACCTTTAACCCAAGTTGTGGCACCGTTTCTCGGTTCTGGCCAAAGAGTCAGATGGTTGGAATAAATCTGGTTCCTCAATAATAGTGATTCCTCCATTTCCTTCCAGGTCAATGTCCTGAGGTCAAACTGCCACATATCCCCCAGAGTTTGTCCCGTCTCACCAACCCCCCCAAAGATGATGAGTTTGTCACGGGTACACCAAACTGCCATATCAGCTCTTGCTGGTGGGGAAAGTAAGTTAGTGTTGTTCACTTTTGCATCTGAAAGGAGTTTTTCATATTTACTCCATTCTTTACGGCCAAAGTCATAAATCCAGGTATCACCTAGAACCTCATTGTTTCCATACCCACCAAATACCATAAACATGGCCCCTACAATACCACAACTTGCACCTAACATCCGTGGGGCAGGAGACAGATCATTAGGGTCTCGATTGGTTCCTTGGCCTGCAGTTCCAGGATGCAAGACCTCTCCTGATGGGATTCCACCTTCAATTTTCCACAAGTCATTGGCCAGGTGCTGTGAATTTAACTTGGGATCAAAGACAGCACCTCCAAATAAGTAGAAGCTGTTATAAGTGTTGGAGTCCTTGAACACCATTCCACCAGTGCGTGGCCCAAGGATCAGATCTGCTGAGGGTTTATTCACATCTTTACTGCCAGCCTGCCACTTCCATCTCACATCTACAATACATAAAATCAAAGGTAAACATGAGGCTATTATCTGAAGTGAATACCAAACAATATTTTCTGTCAACCTTCTAATAAAGGATGTGAAAACAAACAACAAATTTTGGTCTGGTTTATTTCGTTTAATGTCCTATTAACAGACATTGTCATTTAAGGACCTGCCAGGTGTAGAATGTGGAGTAAAATCAGAATACATGGAGGACAACCACTGACGTACAGTCACTATCTGGAGGACAACCACTGATGTACGGTCAGTACCTGGAGGACAACCACTGACTTACGGTCAGTGTCTGGAGGACAACCACTGATGTACGGTCAGTACCTGGAAGACAACCATTGACGTACGGCAGGGCTCGCGCTGTCAGTCGCCATTAGCGCCAATGGCAAATTTGAAAAATGCATTTGGCGATTTAAAAACAGCAATGGCGAAAGAGGAATTTTTCATGAACCCAAAATTTTCCTCCCACTACAGACGTTTCCATACAGTGAAATTCGCCAATTCTAGTCATACACCAGACAATGGGGCCTTGATAATTAGGTAAACAAAAGAGGTGTGAACACTCCCTGACCACCACCCAGATCCTGCCTGGGACTGTTCCACCTGGGCTTGGTAGTGTCACACATGTGTATTACAGCTGAAGTTGATCGGCCGATTGGCCACCATTAGAAAACAATTACATGGCCTTTCAATACACTTTGTGATTACAGCTAGTGAGCATTACATCAGAAACAAACACAGCTTACAACTGTAAATGATTTACTCACATTTTTAATGTTTAATAGGCCTAACAGTCCCCCAAGTCACAAAGTTTGCAATCGTAATGGCCGCCATTTTTGATAATTGTAATAGTCGGCCCAGACAGGTGTAACATTGAAAATGGACCTTCGTTGAAAATTGACCTCGGGTCATATTTCACCGTTGAAAACGGACCCCGAATGCCGTTGAAAATTGACCATGCCGTTGAAATTGACAGCGTCTAGGGTCAATTCTCAACGGCAGATCTGTTGAAAAATGACTGTTGAAAAATGACCTTGGCAGACTCTCAACGGATGGTCTGATGAAAATGACTTTAGTGCCTTCACATATGTAGCTGTTGCACAAACATAATTCTCGAATTCTGTTATCGCCATTCCTAATGTAAGCCCCCCTTCTGTGATGGTATCTAAATAACGGAATCACCGCGATTTGAATTGAAATTTTGTATTGTTATCATCGTTGTGTTTTGTGTTGTTGTGTTATGTTGTGTGTTATTGGTGTGTTAATGGATGCTGTGTGGCTGTGTTTTGTGTGGTGTTGTGTTGTGTTTTTGTTGTGATGTGTGTTGTGTTGTTGTGTGTTGTGTTGTTGTGTGATGTTGTGTTGTGTGATGTTGTGTTGTGTAATATTGTGTTGTGGTTTTGTGAGGTGTGTGGTTGTGTTGTGTGTTGTTGTCATGTGGTTGTGTTGTGGTTGTGTTGTGTATTGTAGTGTTGTGTGATGTGTTGTTGTGTTGTGTGATGTGTTGTGTGGTGGTGTTGTATTGTTGTTGCGTGGTTGTTTGTTGTGGTGTGGTTGTGTTGTGTGTAGTGTGATATTGTGTGTGATGTGTTGTGTGTTGTGTGGTGTTGTTGTACAAAGACATCAACGTTGAAAAATGACCCGAGGTCAGTTTTCAACGGGGGTCCATTTTCAACGTTGCATCGGCACAACTTCAGGATTTCATTAAAAATCATGTTTAAAAAAATAGGAAGGGAATTTTTTTTCCAGAATTTTTGTGTACATTTTTGAAAAAAAATACATTATGAAAAAAATATTAATAGTAAATATAAATACATTTTAATCAATTAAATTCTAAAGATATTTTCAATTTTTCTCTCTCAAATTTGATCTACATTTTATTATTTCAACTGATACTGTAACAGTTTTGACACAGTTTACGGTACGGTCAGTCGGTCAGTACCTGGAGGACAACCACTGGCGTACGGTCAGTACCTGGAGGACAACCACTGACGTATAGTCAGTACCTTGAGGACAACCACTGACGTATGTTCAGTACCTGGAGAACAACCACTGACGTATAGTCAGTACCTTAAGGACAACCACTGACGTGTGGTCCTTACCTTGAGGACAACCACTGACGTACAGTCATTAACTGAAGGACAACCACTGATGTTCAGTCAGAACCTTGAAGACAACCACTGACATATGGTCCGTACCTGGAGGACAACCACTGACGTACAGTCATTAACTGAAGGACAACCACTGACATACAGTCAGTACCAGGGGGACAACCACTGACGTATGGTCAGTACCTGGAGGACAACCAATGACGTACGGTCAGTACCTGGAGGACAACCACTGACATATGGTCAGTACCTAGAGGACAACCACTGAAGTATGGTCAGTACTTGGAGGACAACCACTGACTTATGGTCAGTACTTGGAGGACAACCACTGACGTATGGTCAGTACCTGGAGGGCAATCACTGACGTAATGTCAGTATCTGGAGGAAAACCACTAATGTATGGTCAGTACCTTGAGGACAACCACTGACATATGGTCAGTACTGGGAGGACAACCACCGACGTATGGTCAGTACTTGGAGGACAACCACTGACGTATGGTCAGAACTTGGAGGACAACCACCGACATATGGTCAGTACTTGGAGGACAACCACCGACATATGGTCAGTACTTGAAAACAACCAATGACATAAGGTCAGTACCTTGAGGACAACGACTGACATATGGTCAGTACTTGGAGGACAACCAATGACGTACGGTCAGTACCTGGAGGACAACCACTGACATATGGTCAGTACCTTGAGGACAACCACTGAAGTATGGTCAGTACTTGGAGGACAACCACTGACTTAAGGTCAGTACTTGGAGGACAACCATTGACGTATGGTTAGTACCTGGAGGGCAATCACTTACATACTGTTAGTATCTGGAGGAAAACCACTGACGTATGGTCAGTACCTTGAGGACAACCACCGACGTATGGTCAGTACTTGGAGGACAACCACCGACGTATGGTCAGTACTTGGAGAACAACCCATGACATATGGTTATATATATAGTACTTGGAGAACAATCACTAACATATGGTCAGTACCTTGATGACAACCACTGATGTATGGTCAATACTTGGAAGACAACTACTGAAATATGGTCAGTACCTTGAGGACAACCACTGACAAATGGTCAGTACTTGGAGGACAACCACTGACATATGGTCAGTACTTCAAGGTCAACCTCTGATGTATGGTCAATATTTTGAGGACAACCACTGACATATGGTCAGTACTTGGAGGACAACCACTTACGCATGGTCAGTACTTGGAGAACAACCACTTATGCATGGTCAGTACTTGGAGAACAACCACTGACATATGGTCAGTACTTGGAGGACAATCACTGAAGTACTGTCAGTATCTGGAGGACAACCACCGACATATGGTCAGTACTGGGAGGACAACCACCGACGTATGGTCAGTACTTGGAGAACAACCACTGACATATGGTCATCACTGGGAGGACAACCACTGACGTATGGTCAGAACTTGGAGGACAACCACCAACATATGGTCAGTACTGGGAGGACAACCACCGACGTATGGTCAGTACTTGGAGAACAACCACCGACATATGGTCAGTACTGGGAGGACAACCACCGACGTATTGTCAGTACCTGGAGGACAACCACTGACATATGGTCAGTACCTGGAGGACAACCACTGACATATGGTCAGTACTTGAGAACAACCACTGACACATGGTCAGTACTTGGAGGACAACCATTGACGTACAGTCAGTACCTGGAGGACAACCACTGACTTATGGTCATTACCTTGAGGGCAACCACTGACGTACAGTTAGTACCTGGAGGAAAACCACTGATGCACTGTCAGCACCTGGAGGACAACCACTGATGTACAGTCAGTATCTGGAGGACAACCACAGAGGTACAGTCAGTATCTGGAGGATAACCACTGACATACTGTCAGCACCTGGAGGACAACCACTGACATATGGTCAGTACCTTGAGGACAACCACTGACATATGGTCAGTACCTGGAGGACAACCACTGATGTACAGTCATTAACTGAAGGACAACCACTGACACACGCTCAGTACTTGGAGAATAACCAGAGATGTATGGTCAGTACCTGGAAGAAAACCAATGACGTATGGTCAGTACTTGGATGACAATCAATGATGTATGGTCAGTACTTGGAGGGCAACCATTGAAGTATAGTCAGTATTTGGAGGACAGCCACTGATGTACGGTCAGTACCTGGAGGACAACCACAGAGGTACAGTTAGTACCTGGAGAACAACCACTGATGTACAGTTAGTACCTGGAAGACAACCACTGATGTACTGTCAGCACATGGAGGACAACCATTGACATACAGTCAGTATCTGGAGGATACCCACTGACATACTGTCAACACCTGGAGGACAACCACTGACGTAAGGTCAGTACCTAGAGGACAACCACTGACCTACGGTCAGTACCTGGAGGATAACTACTGACGTATGGTCAGTACCTGGAGGATAACCACTGACGTACGGTCAGTGTCTGGAGGACAACCACTGACGTATGGTCACTACATGGAGGACAACCACTGATGTACTGTCAGCACCAGGAGGACAACCACTGATGTAATGTCAGTACCTGGAGGACAACCACTGACGTACAGTAAGTACCTGGAGGACAACCACTGATGTACTGGCAGTACCTGGAGGACAACCACTGATGTACAGTCAGTACCAGGAGAACATCCACTCATGTACTGTCAGTACCTGGAAAACAACCACTGACGTACAGACAGTACCTGAAGGACAACCACTGATGTACTGTCAGCACCTGGATGACAACCAAAGAGGTACAGTCAGTATCTGGATGACAACCACAGAGGTACAGTCAGTACCTGGAGAACAACCTCTGACGTACTGTCAGTACCTGGAGAACAACCTCTGACGTACTGTCAGCACCTGGAGGACAACCACTGATGTACTGTCAGAACCTGGAGGACAACCACAGAGGTACAGTTAGTACCTGGAGAACATCCACTGATGTACTGTCAGTACCTGGAGGACAACCACTGACGTACAGTCAGTACCTGAAGGACAACCACTGATGTACTGTCAGCACCTGGATGACAACCAAAGAGGTACAGTCAGTATCTGGATGACAACCACAGAGGTACAGTCAGTACCTGGAGAACAACCTCTGACGTACTGTCAGTACCTGGAGAACAACCTCTGACGTACTGTCAGCACCTGGAGGACAACCACTGATGTACTGTCAGAACCTGGAGGACAACCACAGAGGTACAGTAAGTACCTGGAGAACATCCACTGATGTACTGTCAGTACCTGAAGGACAACCACTGACGTACAGTCAGTACCTGAAGGACAACCACTGATGTACTGTCAGCACCTGAATGACAACCAAAGAGGTACAGTCAGTATCTGGATGACAACCACAGAGGTACAGTCAGTACCTGGAGAACAACCTCTGACGTACTGTCAGCACCTGGAGGACAACCACTGATGTACTGTTAGTACCTGGAGGACAACCACTGATATACAGTCAGCATCTGGAGGACAACCACTGACGTACAGTTAGTACCTCGAGGACAACCACTGACGTATGGTCAGTACCTGGAGGACAACCACTGATGTAGGGTCAGTACCTGGAGGACAACCACTGACGTACAGTTAGTACCTGGAGGATAACCACTGACGTACAGTTAGTACCTGGAGAACAACCACTGACGTACAGTTAGTACCTCGAGGACAACCACTGACGTACGGTCAGTACCTGGAGGATAACCACTGTTGTACGGTCAGTGTCTGGAGGACAACCACTGACGTATGGTCAGTACATGGAGGACAACCACTGATCTACTGTCAGTACCTGGAGGACAACTACTGACGTACAGTCAGTACCTGGAGGACAACCACTGACGTACAGTTGGTACCTGGAGGACAACCACTGATGTACTGTCAGCACCTTGCGGACAAACACTGATGTACTGTCAGTACCTGGAGGACAACCACTGACATACAGTTAGTACCTGGAGGACAACCACTGACGTACAGTTAGTACATGGAAGACAACCACTGATGTACTGTCAGTACCTGGAGGACAACCACTGACGTACAGTCAGTACCTGGGGAACAACAACTGATGTACTGTTGGTACCTGGAGGACAACCACTGATGTACTGTCAGCACCTTGCGGACAACCACTGATGTACAGTCAGTACCTGGAGGACAACCACTGATGTACAGTTAGTACCTGGAGGACAACCACTGACGTACAGTCAGTACCTGGAGGACAACCACTGATGTCCAGTCAGTATCTGGAGGACAACCACTGACGTACAGTTAGTACCTGGAGGACAAGCAATGATGTACTGTTAGTACCTGGAGGACAACCACTGATGTACAGTCAGTACCTGAAGGACAACCACTGATGTACTGTTAGTACCTGGATGACAACCACTGATGTACTGTCAGCACCTGGATGACAACCACAAAGGTACAGTCAGTATCTGGATGACAACCACAGAGGTACAGTCAGTACCTGGAGAACAACCACTGATGTACTGTCAGTACCTGGAGGACAACCACAGAGGTACAGTGAGTACCTGGAGAACAACCACTGACGTACAGTTAGTACCTCGAGGACAACCACTGACGTATGGTCAGTACCTGGAGGACAACCACTGATGTAGGGTCAGTATCTGGAGGACAACCACTGACGTACAGTTAGTACCTGGATGACAACCACTGACGTACATTTAGTACCTGGAGAACAACCTCTGATGTACTGTCAGCACCTGGAGGACAACCACTGATGTATGGTCAGAACCTGGAGGACAACCACTGATGTTCTGTCAGTACCTGGAGGACAACCACAGAGGTACAGTTAGTACCTGGAGAACAACCACTGACGTACAGTTAGTACCTCGAGGACAACCACTGACGTACAGTCAGTACCTGGAGGAAAACCACTGACGTACAGTCAGTACCTGGAGGATAACCACTGTTGTACGGTCAGTGTCTGGAGGACAACCACTGACAACCACTGACATATGGTCAGTACATGGAGGACAACCACTGATGTACTGTCAGCACCTTGCGGACAACCACTGATGTACTGTCAGTACCTGGAGGACAACCACTGACGTACAGTTAGTACCTGGAAGACAACCACTGATGTACTGTCAGTACCTGGAGGACAACCACTGACGTACAGTCAGTACCTGGGGAACAACCACTGATGTACTGTCAGTACCTGGAGGACAACCACTTACGTACGGTCAGTACCTGGAGGACAACCACTGATGTACTGTTGGTACCTGGAGGACAACCACTGATGTACTGTCAGCACCTTGCGCACAACCACTGATGTACAGTCAGTATCTGGAGGACAACCACTGATGTACAGTCAGTACCTGGAGGACTACCACTGATGTACAGTTAGTACCTGGAGGACTACCACTGATGTACTGTCAGCACCTGGAGGACAACCACTGGCCTATGGCTAGTACCTGGAGGGCAACCACTGATGTATGGTCAGTACTTGTAGAACAGCCACTGACGTATGGTCAGTACTTGGAGAACAACCACTGACATATGGTCAGTACTTGGAGAACAACCACTGAAGTACGGTCAGCACTGGGAGGACAACCACTTAAGTATGGTCAGCACTTGGAGGATAACCACTGACGTATGGTCTGTACTTGGAAAACAACCACTGACATACAATTAGTACCTGGAGGACAACCACTGATGTACTGTTGGTACCTGGAGGACAACCACTGATCTACTGTCAGCACCTTGCGGACAACCACTGATGTACAGTCAGTATCTGGAGGACAACCACTGACGTACAGTTAGTACCTGGAGGACAACCACTGATGTACTGTCAGTACCTGGGGAACAACCACTGATGTACTGTCAGTACCTGGAGGACAACCACTTACGTACGGTCAGTACCTGGAGGACAACCACTGATGTACTGTTGGTACCTGGAGGACAACCACTGGTGTACTGTCAGCACCTTGCGCACAACCACTGATGTACAGTCAGTATCTGGAGGACAACCACTGACGTACAGTTAGTACCTGGAGGACAACCACTGATGTACTGTTAGTACCTTGAGGGCAACCACTGATGTACTGTCAGTACCTGGAGGACAACCACTGACGTACAGTCAGTACCTGGAGGACAACCACTGATGTACTGTCAGTACCTGGAGGACAACCACTGATGTACAGTCAGTACCTGGAGGACAACCACTGATGTACAGTCAGTATCTGGAGGACAACCACTGATGTACTGTTAGTACCTGGAGGACAACCACTGATGTACAGTCAGTACCTGGAGGACAAACACTAATGTACAGTTAGTACCTGGAGGACAACCACTGATGTACTGTTAGTACCTGGAGGACAACCACTGATGTACAGTCAGCATCTGGAGGACAACCACTGATGTACTGTCAGTACCTGGAGGACAACCACTGATGTACAGTCAGTATCTGGAGGACAACCACTGATGTACTGTCAGTACCTGGAGGACAACCACTGATGTACAGTCAGTATCTGGAGGACAACCACTGATGTACTGTCAGTACCTGGAGGACAACCACTGATGTACAGTCAGTATCTGGAGGACAACCACTGATGTACTGTCAGTACCTGGAGGACAACCACTGATGTACAGTCAGTATCTGGAGGACAACCACTGATGTACTGTCAGTACCTGGAGGACAACCACTGATGTACAGTCAGTATCTGGAGGACAACCACTGATGTACTGTCAGTACCTGGAGGACAACCACTGATGTACAGTCAGTATCTGGAGGACAACCACTGATGTACTGTCAGTACCTGGAGGACAACCACTGATGTACAGTCAGTATCTGGAGGACAACCACTGATGTACTGTCAGTACCTGGAGGACAACCACTGATGTACAGTCAGTATCTGGAGGACAACCACTGATGTACTGTCAGTACCTGGAGGACAACCACTGATGTACAGTCAGTATCTGGAGGACAACCACTGATGTACTGTCAGTACCTGGAGGACAACCACTGATGTACTGTCAGTATCTGGAGGACAACCACTGATGTACTGTCAGTACCTGGAGGACAACCACTGATGTACTGTTAGTACCTGGAGGACAACCACTGATGTACAGTCAGTATCTGGAGGACAACCACTGATGTACTGTCAGTACCTGGAGGACAACCACTGATGTACAGTCAGTATCTGGAGGACAACCACTGATGTACTGTCAGTACCTGGAGGACAACCACTGATGTACAGTCAGTATCTGGAGGACAACCACTGATGTACTGTCAGTACCTGGAGGACAACCACTGATGTACAGTCAGTATCTGGAGGACAACCACTGATGTACTGTCAGCACCTGGAGGACAACCACTGATGTACTGTTAGTACCTGGAGGACAACCACTGATGTACAGTCAGTATCTGGAGGACAACCACTGATGTACTGTCAGTACCTGGAGGACAACCACTGATGTACTGTTAGTACCTGGAGGACAACCACTGATGTACAGTCAGTATCTGGAGGACAACCACTGATGTACTGTTAGTACCTGGAGGACAACCACTGATGTACAGTCAGTATCTGGAGGACAACCACTGATGTACTGTCAGCACCTGGAGGACAACCACTGATGTACAGTCAGTATCTGGAGGACAACCACTGATGTACTGTCAGTACCTGGAGGACAACCACTGATGTACAGTCAGTATCTGGAGGACAACCACTGATGTACTGTCAGTACCTGGAGGACAACCACTGATGTACAGTCAGTATCTGGAGGACAACCACTGATGTACTGTCAGCACCTGGAGGACAACCACTGATGTACTGTTAGTACCTGGAGGACAACCACTGATGTACAGTCAGTATCTGGAGGACAACCACTGATGTACAGTTAGTACCTGGAGGACAACCACTGATGTACTGTTAGTACCTGGAGGACAACCACTGATGTACAGTCAGTATCTGGAGGACAACCACTGATGTACTGTCAGTACCTGGAGGACAACCACTGATGTACTGTTAGTACCTGGAGGACAACCACTGATGTACAGTCAGTATCTGGAGGACAACCACTGATGTACTGTCAGTACCTGGAGGACAACCACTGATGTACAGTCAGTATCTGGAGGACAACCACTGATGTACTGTCAGCACCTGGAGGACAACCACTGATGTACTGTTAGTACCTGGAGGACAACCACTGATGTACAGTCAGTATCTGGAGGACAACCACTGATGTACTGTCAGTACCTGGAGGACAACCACTGATGTACTGTTAGTACCTGGAGGACAACCACTGATGTACAGTCAGTATCTGGAGGACAACCACTGATGTACTGTCAGTACCTGGAGGACAACCACTGATGTACAGTCAGTATCTGGAGGACAACCACTGATGTACTGTCAGTACCTGGAGGACAACCACTGATGTACAGTCAGTATCTGGAGGACAACCACTGATGTACTGTCAGCACCTGGAGGACAACCACTGATGTACAGTCAGTATCTGGAGGACAACCACTGATGTACTGTCAGTACCTGGAGGACAACCACTGATGTACAGTCAGTATCTGGAGGACAACCACTGATGTACTGTCAGCACCTGGAGGACAACCACTGATGTACTGTTAGTACCTGGAGGACAACCACTGATGTACAGTCAGTATCTGGAGGACAACCACTGATGTACTGTCAGTACCTGGAGGACAACCACTGATGTACTGTCAGTACCTGGAGGACAACCACTGATGTACAGTCAGTATCTGGAGGACAACCACTGATGTACTGTCAGTACCTGGAGGACAACCACTGATGTACAGTCAGTATCTGGAGGACAACCACTGATGTACTGTCAGTACCTGGAGGACAACCACTGATGTACAGTCAGTATCTGGAGGACAACCACTGATGTACTGTCAGTACCTGGAGGACAACCACTGATGTACAGTCAGTATCTGGAGGACAACCACTGATGTACTGTCAGTACCTGGAGGACAACCACTGATGTACAGTCAGTATCTGGAGGACAACCACTGATGTACTGTCAGTACCTGGAGGACAACCACTGATGTACAGTCAGTATCTGGAGGACAACCACTGATGTACTGTCAGTACCTGGAGGACAACCACTGATGTACAGTCAGTATCTGGAGGACAACCACTGAGGTACAGTCAGTATCTGGAGGACAACCAATGATGTACGGTCAGTACCTGGAGGACAACCACAGAGGTACAGTCAGCATCTGGAGGACAACCACTGATGTACAGTTAGTACCTGGAGGACAACCACTGATGTACTGTTAGTACCTGGAGGACAACACTGATGTACAGTCAGTATCTGGAGGACAACCACTGATGTACTGTTAGTACCTGGAGGACAACCACTGATGTAAAGTCAGCATCTGGAGGACAACCACTGACGTACAGTTAGTACCTGGAGGACAACCACTGATGTACTGTTAGTACCTGGAGGACAACCACTGATGTACAGTCAGTATCTGGAGGACTACCACTGATGTACTGTCAGCACTTGGAGGACAACCACTGATGTACTGTTAGTATCTGGAGGACAACCACTGATTTTATGTCAGCACCTGGAGGACAACCACAGAGGTACAGTAAGTACCTTGAGGGCAACCACTGATGCACTTTCAGCACCTGGAGGACAACCACTGACGTACGGTCAGTACCTTGAGGGCAACCACTGATGTACTGTCAGAACTTAGTGGACAACCACTGATATATGATCAGTACCTTGAGGACAACCACTGACATATGGTCAGTACCTTGATGGCAACAATTGATGTACTGTCAGTACCTGGAGGACAACCACTGACGTACGGTCAGTACCTGGAGGACAACCACTGACGTACGGTCAGTACCTGGAGGATAACCACTGATGTATGGTCAGCATTGAGAGGACAACCACTGACGTATGGTCAGTACTTGGAGAACAACCACTGACGTACGGTCAGTACTGGGAGGACAACCACTCAAGTATGGTCAACACTTGGAGGACAACCACTGACGTATGGTCAGTATTTGGAAAACAACCACTGACATACAGTTAGTACCTGGAGGACAACCACTGACGTACAGTTAGTACCTGGAGGACAACCACTGATGTACAGTTAGTACCTGGAGAACAACCACTGACGAACAGTCAGTATCTGGAGGGCAACCACTGACGTACAGTTAGTACCTGGAGGACAACCACTGATGTAATGTCAGCACCAGGAGGACAACCACTGAGGTACAGTCAGTATCTGTAGGACAACCACTGACGTATGGTCAGTACCTGGAGGACAACCACAGAAATACTGACAGTATCTGGAGGAAAACCACTGATGTACTGTCAGTATCTGGAGGAGAACCACTGAGGTACAGTCAGTATCTGGAGGACAACCAATGACGTACGGTCAGTACCTGGAGGACAACCACAGAGGTACAGTCAGCATCTGGAGGACAACCACTGATGTCAGTCAGTACCTGGAGGACAACCACTGACGTATGGTCAGTACCTGGAGGACAACCACAGAAATACTGACAGTATCTGGAGGAAAACCACTGATGTACTGTCAGTATCTGGAGGAGAACCACTGAGGTACAGTCAGTATCTGGAGGACAACCAATGACGTACGGTCAGTACCTGGAGGACAACCACAGAGGTACAGTCAGCATCTGGAGGACAACCACTGATGTCAGTCAGTACCTGGAGGACAACCACTGACATATGGTCAGTACTTGGAAAACAACCACTGACATACAATTAGTACCTGGAGGATAACCACTGACGTATTGTCAGTACTTGGAAAACAACCACTGACGTATGGTCAGTACTTGTAGAACAGCCACTGACGTATGGTCAGTACTTGGAGAACAACCACTGACGTACGGTCAGTACTGGGAGGACAACCACTCAAGTATGGTCAGTACTTGGAAAACAACCACTGACATACAGTTAGTACCTGGAGGATAACCACTGACGTATGGTCAGTACTTGGAAAACAACCACTGACATATGGTCAGTACTTGGAGAACAACCACTGACATATATGGTCAGTACCTTGAGGACAACCACTGACATGTATATGGTCAGTTCCTTGAGGACAACCACTGACGACGGTCAGCACCTGGAGGACAACCACTTATGTATGGTAAGTACTTGGAGAATAACCATTGACATAAGGTCAGTACCTTGAGGACAACCACTGACATATGGTCAGTACTTGGAGGACAACCAATGACGTAAGGTCAGTATTTGGAGGACAACCACTGACATATGGCTAGTACTTGGAGAAAAATCACTGAAGTACGGTCAGTATCTGGAGAACAATCATTGACGTATGGTCAGTACTTCGAGGACAACCACTGATGTATTGTCAGTCGGTCAGTACCTGGAGGACAACTACTGATGTATGGTCAGTACCTCGAGGACAACCAATGATGTATGGTCAGTTGGTCAGTACCTGGAGGACAACCTCTGACGTATGGTCAGTACCTGGAGGACAACCACTGATGTACGGTCAGTCGGTCGGTACCTGGAGGACAACTACTGATGTATGGTCAGTACCTCGAGGACAACCACTGACGTATGGTTAGTCGGTTAGTACCTGGAGGACATCCTCTGACGTATGGTCAGTACCTGGAGGACAACCTCTGACGTATGGTCAGTACCTGGAGGACAACCACTGACGTACGGTCAGTACCTGGAGGACAACCTCTGACGTATGGTCAGTACCTGGAGGACAACCACTGATGTATGGTCAGTACCTGGAGGACAACCATGACGTATTGAGGCCAGATTGAACATGAATGCAGCTATCTGTAAATTTAAGTTAGATACAGGTAAAAATTAAAGACAATCAATTCAGTATCTGTAAATTCACTTTCATTGTTGAATGTCTTTCAATTTCAAACCAATATCTATATGTAAATGGATAACAATAGAAGCAGTAACATCATACTGTAAGCTCTAAATTCCAAAGAACTCAATTTACAAGCAACATTTCAATGTACAGTTCAGCCTGTCTAGGAAGACCACCTATGCTGAGGGACCAAAGAAAATTGACTATTTGGGACCCTAAGAATATGGTCTTATTAAGCATGTGGTCTTTATACAGAGGTAGTCACAAATGCAAATTTGACTGTATAAAACATGTTTAAAGTTGTGTAAAATAAAATGTCAATGTTTTTATGCAGAATGCAGTTCATTAATTGTTAGTGCCCATTGTGAAGATTGTCTGAAAAGCTCTGGCATCTACAGACCAAAGATTTCATAAACAGATAGTTTAATGCTTAAAAATACATTCCTTTGTGTATAAAAGCAATGTTTTATGCATAAAGCTGTTTATTTTGTTTTTGCAATTGATATATGGTTTTTATAATTAATGTGTCAAAATTTTATTCCAATCTCCACACTAAGAGGTTTATATAGGTCTGTTTGGATAGTGATTAAATAGCCAGACTAGTAAAATTTTGGGATTTACAAGTCTGACAGGACTAGTAAATCCCAACAGGCGGACTTCCCAAGCTGTGTATGAATCATGTGTGAATATGAAGAAAACTTTACTAGAATCAATGGTTCTGCTATGTTTTACCAATTATCGAAGCAAGTTTTTAGTTCCATGGATGCTTCACTGATTCACTGTATACATACAAGTGAAATTGTGCAATAGTAATTTTTCAGCCAGTTTTAAAGCTACAACACGTCTCTGCTTGAAAATGAAGCTTTCAAAGACTCAAATAGATTCCATAATCTAAACTGCATGAACAAGGAAACAATAACTAATGGGCATTAATAATGTGAAGTAAGGCTAATACTCTGACAGTGAGAGAGACTTATTACTTTGCTATGGCTTGTTTCTGTGTTGGAAATATCAGATTTATGTGTTGTTGTCTAGGTGATACCAATTAATTGTGCTGTCATTTATAGTGAATGCATTTTTTCTGGCGGTTAATGTCTCTTTAAAGACTCAAAATCCAGGTTTTTGTATCTTTAACTGTACGTGGCAAGTCATAGATCATAGGGGTAGAATCCTGAGGAGTTTAGTTGTTGATGCAGATTTTGCATATGCTGATCGTGATGTTACCCAATCCCACAGTCAGTTCAAACGCAAACAATAGGTCTAAAGGGCCTGTATCAATCATCTACTTTGTTATGCCAAGTAATGTTCTGAATACAGGTTCTGTGTATTTCCTCAAGGCTTTTAAAGACTGATTACACTATCTACAACCATTCACCTACTGGTTCTAGCCCCTCTTGTTAAAGTGTCTGAGCCAAGATTTTAATATACTAACTCTGTTTCCTTCACTCAAGGATGTTTCTAGCCAAATTAGATCAAAGCAGATCTAGAATTCATCACCATTTGATTATCTTTAAAACCTAGTTGTGATGTCATCTATTGTTGTTTCTATACCTTAACTACCTGATTATCGGACCATTACCTGTAACTGTCCTATATGTTACCTTTTACTGTCTTATGTGACTAATATATCTCCGGGTATAATCCCATAATTATGTTTGCACAGTACACACAACCTGCTGGAATATTATTCCATAAGTTTTTAATTCAAATTACGAAAAAATCACATACAAAGCATATGAAGAGAATTTTATCCTCAGTCAACTGATGCGGAATTAAACGCATCCGTAGAATTTCTGTATATATCCCAGAAGGAGTTTTTCCACCATATGAATTCAAGATTAAATAACACTTGTCTACAGCATTAAATTCAATTTCCGCGTTCTAAAACCTTGTTGTTTTTTTGGTACACCACTTTTGATTATAAATTTCCAAATCTTTAACACTGTAGTTTTACACTTATTTTGATATTGTTTCAGCAAAATTTCAAAGTTTCACCAACAACCCATTGGCTTGATGAATGAAATTGCATATGGTATGAAGATACAAGTGTGCATAATGATTTAGTATTTCCCGTATTAATCCAAGTTTGCCCCAAGAGAGAGAGGTCGAATTTTTTTAAATCCTCCGAATTCAATGAAGGTTCTGGAGGCCACGATCGACTATTTTGAACTGGCCTGGAAATCACTGTTATATGCGACCATTTTAGCAAGGCGCTTTCAAACAAACGCATAAATTGCAAGTCTAGTTTCATATGTCATTTCTTTACCACATCAGACATTGTAAAGAAATGTCCTTTTAGTAATAAACGTCACTAAAACCACCTTATAATATCGCTTAAATTGAGAAAGTAATATCCCTCCATCACTGTTGGTGGACAAGGTGAAAGTGAATTTACAGATACATGTAGTCAATGTCCAACCCAAAATCATACTTTATGCATTTCATTTATGAATGCTATTCATCACATATAACACAGGCAAAGGTAATTCTATGTTGCCAGTGTCTATATTGGATTTATCATGGTTGAATGCACATTGGTAGAGTTGCCTGAAAACAACTTGAATTGCACTCACAAAACAATGACATAATAATCGATACATACCCAGAAGGGAGCGCTCTCAGTAATATGCAAAGACGGAATAGGCAGTTTAAGGGCTATTGTACGACACTATCGCCATTTTGGAAGTTATTAAACGTTATTTATCAAACGACTGTTAGCTGCACGGAATGATCTATATTTTCCTCAATTCGTTAAAAATAAATACATAAACATTGAAACTTTACTTTTATGAAAAAAATATCTTTGTAACAACAAAAATATAACTTTTGTCAATGTTAAGAATTTGTTTGAAATTCATCATAATAATGCATTTTTGTAAACAAGTTAAATTAGCGGACTACATTTCACTATAACCCACAAAAGCTAGCTGATTTTACATTATAAATCAAAAATATTTTGTTTATTCCTTTCTTGATTAAGACCAATCTGTAGGCCTACCTACTTAGTATATAATATGAAACAGATTTTTGTAACTTCTCAGCTTCAACAAGGATTTATAAGTGAGAAGGATTCGTGACTGTCTCTTCACATTACTAAACACCACACGAGACGCCTATGAACCGGGAATAAAAACAGTTTTTCTCAAAAAATACTTGTCTTATCGAGTCAAACGAAACACCAATGTAAAGTTTATTAAATTTCACAACGTTTATAACTTGTTTTAAGGACGGATAATTTAGAGAATATGTCTTAAATTTTCGTTAAAAAAATATGACAGCTCATGAAACGATGGCCCGCTTCAGAAAGTAAGACGGTAACCCTCGCACCCGCAAGCTACATCAAAGGCTGCGCCGGCGGATATCAAAGGAAAATCAGTCGTCGCTCAATGTCACGGTCAGTGCACAAACACAAAAGCTCCTGCCTTGTACTCCCCCAAAACTTATGACTTATCCTTCTCATATACGTCCTTGGCTTCAACAATGGTTCCACTTAAACAGGTTGGGCACAACCCTGCACATGGGTAACAGTTACCCATTTGAGTAACAGTTACCTGTTTGAGTAACCAATAAGTTACCCAAATGAGGAATTTTATGCAAGAAAAATGCATGAAGCTGTTTTAAACTTTTTTATCAACAAGAGCTGTTGGAGAACAGCAAAGCTCGCCTATTCAGAAGAAGTTGATGTTAAAGTATTTACTATTCAAACATGGAAATATGACAAATTAACAGACTCAAAAAAAATCTAAAGGGCCCAAAATTGGTTGTATTATCACGTTCAGCATCCATACACATTAGGAAAATAAAATCATAAACATTTATGATGACTTATGCTTAAACAATTGACAAAATAGAAACTTGCTCAAAAACTTAAACATGGAAACATGACAAATTAACAGACTCAAAAAAAACCTAGTAAAGGGCCCCAAATTGGTTGTATTATCACGTTCAGCATCCATACACATTAGGAAAATAAAATCATAAACATTTATGATGAGTTAAGCTTAAACAATTGACGAAACAGAAACTTGCTCAAAAACTTTAACGTGAAATGGGACGCCAACGCTGACGCCGGGGTGACAACATTAGCTCCCCCTATTCTTCGAATAGGCGAGTTAAAAAAGGGCATAATAAATTTGACATGGCACCATTACTAACTTATTAATCAAAATGGTACAAACTTCATTGTCCCAATTTTGGTAAAAGTCACAAACTAAACCACCTCCATTGCTTACCATGGAGCTAAAAATAGAACACAGGTAAAACTCATTCAACCATGGCATTTGCACTTAATTCCCTGATGGCTATACACAGTAGTCAATGGAGAGCACCTAAATTGTCATTTTACAACAAAGTTAGACAACAGAATTTGATATTTCAACCACAGAAACATAGAGACTTAGATCAGTTGTAGGACATTCTAAAAATTATGACGCCCTTTTTGATAATGATTTTTAAAACAATATTATGTGTTTTCTTTTCATAGCATTACTCATTTGGGTAACTTATTGATTACTGCAAACATGTAACTGTTACTCAAATGGGTAACTTTTACCCGTGTGCAGGGTTGTGCCCAACCTGTTAAATTACAACATTAAATGTTATTATATTTGTCTTAGGCTACCATTTTGAGAAAATAGTCATATCTTCAACCAAGTTTTATATCATGATTATTATTTACTGTAAATACACGACTAAATATTCTAATCGGGGGTAGATCTAATCCGTACAGTAGCCAAAGTAGCCTAACGTCGGTTGAGAATAATGACCGAAATGGAGGTAGGACCTGGGCCTTAACAATCGGCGATCAATGTCATCGGACGTGGCTATATTTTAATGAGCATTTAAAATTACTTAAAATATTGATTTTAAACTCACCTTTGCTTTCTGCGAGAGGTACAAAAAGTACTGCGACAATAATAACTACATTTATGGCCCCCATAGTGTCCAGAGCCGAGTGGAAGTTTGTTTGGTCTTGTTGTCTGGTATTTCAAGCGTGCAAATGACAAAGATCGATATCGGTGAGTTGTAATTTCTGAAACATGTTTTCTCCGGAACGTCACTCAAATAGGTGAATACATTGTAGATAGGATATTGCAGTACTGTACTAGTACATGTCATCAAAATTATGAATAATATTAAGATTTAGAAGAATGGTATTTCCGATGGTAGTCAAACATTTGGCTTTTTATTGGAGTTATTAGGCTTTTTATTTTGCCTAGGACAAAAAAATATTATTATTAATAATTACCGACCGACCCTAACTTATAACCTCCGACCCTATTTTTTCCCACTTTTCTACAATTTTTTTTAAAGTTCGGGATTTCGATCTCAGACTCCTGTTCCGGTCATCATTTTAGTACGGTAATGAAACTACCACACCCGAATCGAGAAAGGAGTCACGGATTTTGATTGGTCTTGACAGTTCAGAGAAAACGATGTTAATAATTACGTTTGAAAAGTATTTCACTATAAACTAATGGAAAGTATTTCATGGTAAACAGGAGACTCACTAGAAAAAAGCAAAATTTAATGCGAAAGCAATACAGTATGGAAGTACACAAGATCGAAATGAACAACGCATGGTCGCATGCTGATTGAGATCTACATGTATACTGAGCAATAAAATAAAAAATAATAAAAAAAAATGCGAGAGAGAAAAAGTAATAACAAGAATTAACGCATCTCACTTGATGTTGGAACTGAGGAAGATCACAAAGAAATCCCCTCCCTCTCCCAAAGAAATAACTGCATACACCACAGGGACCTGGCACGAAAATTTTTAACCAATAGTATACATATATATATTATAGTATCGATACTATAATATATATATGTATACTATTGGTTAAAAATTTTCGTGCCAGGTCCCTGTGGCATACACAAAATAACAAGTTGGACAGTTTTATTCGCATTGCGAGAGGATTGGTCAAGATATGGAACGATCTCCCACAGAACAACCGCAAAAGCACTACACACTAGAATTAAAATCGGATAAATCATATATTCGGAACCACCGTCTATCATCGGTACACCGAAAATAGCTACACTCGAAGCGACAGCTCAAAAATACAGCATGAGAGGGGATGATTCAGTCATTGTTTTTAATTATACAACACAATTATGCAGACTGTATCCTGGTCACGTCGTTTCAGAAAACATTCGAATTAGATTAAATGTAAAACTTGTGGAATTTTAATGCGTCTTTATTGAATTATCTGTGAAGATATATGGTGTGTACCTGCTAAAAAGTTAGATTACTCACACATTTTCGTTTCTTTTGAAATGATTATATGGTTTTAACCCAAATCACCTTTCTTAAATAAAGGGATATACATATATATTCACAATACAAAATGTTGGTAACCTGGGTTTCTTGAATGGTTTGTAGATATTAGTTTTATAAGGAGACACCAGTGTACGGAGTATAGCTCGCGAGGTGTACGGAGAATAGCTAAAATTCTGATTATGGTGTACGGAGTATAGCGTAATAGTATCAATGATTTAATTTATATTTACCTCGTTCAATTGATTATTTCGGTTTGTTTGCTTCACATTGACGATCCTGTTTACACATGTGTCCGATAAAACAACAAAATCGGTCAGTAAATATAGAAAAGCAGTCAAAACTGCTAATACTTCACCCATAATAGAAAATGAATTTAAAACAGTGTTTGAGTTCTAGATTATCATTTGAATACATCTTTTTTAATTAGTATGAACTGTGGTATGCAGAAGTGAAACGATTAAATTTGGTATAACGTATTTACTTGATCGATCTTGTAATTCCCCAGTATATGTATGTGTTACAGTTGATTTATTCTCTGATAATGATAGTACAGTGTAATTATAATTTTCTGATTAAAAGCGGTGTGAAGGAACCAGTCATGTGATGGTGTACATGTTGTTCTGACGATAGTCTTGCGTTTCCACTGTTTTACTTTTAACTTTATCAGGAACGTTTGTCGTTTTAACACAATCCGAACAAGCAAATATCCTTCATTCTCTTTGCTGTCGACAGAAGGACCATCGAGTTGTACGCTAAGTTTCCTTAGCTAACTATTTTTAAGTGTATTTGTGAATAAATATAAAGTTTAAACATTATACCATGGTCTGATATGACTAGTTTTTCCAAATTAACATGTTTTAATATGTTTTTTGAAAGCATGAAAATAAGGTATTTTACCTGGTTTGTCCAAAACCTGACATTCAAAACCGACAGTGCATTTTTTTATTGGTGTATAAGTTAACATAATTTGATTATCCTACTATATTTTCATTCGACTTTCAGTTTCTCGTTTGATCTATGTTAAACGAGATGGGCAATATCAGGCTATAAACTCCATTCTGGCCAAGCGTATTAATATTTAACGTTTCCGCCGCGTCACTGACAATGTATGCAATGTATTCTTACGTCTATATATAACGGTCAAATAATTTAAAAAGTACAGTCAAACCTCGATGTATCGAAGTTCAAGGGACCGACAGAAAGACTTCGAAACATCGGACTTCGAATTATTCATGGTTTGAATTAAACCGAGGTTTTTTTTTACCATGACCGACTGTGGTATTTGTGTACATGTCGTCTCCGTTCCATAAAGTTTATAATCATTGTATTAAACACACACAAAAACGAAGTATGCAATTAATCACGTGTATTGCTATCGTAAGCAATGTATCATAAACAAGACTACGTGTACTAGGCCTAACCCAGAAGCAATGTATCATAAACAAGACTACGTGTACTAGGCCTAACCCAGAAGCAATGTATTATAAACAAGACTACGTGTACTAGGCCTAACCCAGAAGCAATGTATCATAAACAAGACCACGTGTACTAGGCCTAACCCAGAAGCAATGTATCATAAACAAGACCACGTGTACTAGGCCTAACCCAGAAGCAATGTATCATAAACAAGACCACGTGTACTAGGCCTAACCCAGAAGCAATGTATCATAAACAAGACTACGTGTACTAGGCCTAACCCAGAAGCAATGTATCATAAACAAGACTACGTGTACTAGGCCTAACTCAGAAGCAATGTATCATAAACAAGACTACGTGTACTAGGCCTAACTCAGAAGCAATGGTTAATATTACGGAATGAATATAAAAAAGAAATAAAAAATATAAAAACTAGAAATTGTCATAGACAATTTGGCGGGCTTTTCACTATATTTAGTTTACAATACCGTCATTGCCAGGTAAGTTAAGAACTAGGTAATGCATGAGTTTTGAAGTTGTAACCAATAAATGACCTTGACTTTCAGCCCTGAATAAAAGTGTTTCAGCCGAAGAGAACTCTCATCTTAATCCAATTCATATTTCCAAATTCGTTCGAGCAAATGATAACTAGATCGAATGCGCCTTAACGTCATCTGACTTGCGGTGTTGTTAAGTAAACTCTGGACCCCTGTGACCTTGAACGTATGAAGACTCTTGTCATTTTTGGTTATTGTTGAGTCATTTAAATTTTTGAACATATTTGACTCATGTGACCTTGAATATGGGTCAATGTCATTCCTAGTATCTGACTTTATAGCCCATCCCCTGGACATCTTATATATGAAATATGAAGATCCTAGACCTTACAGATCTCCAGGAGAAAAGTTTTCAAGTTTATTGTTAAAAACAGACCTTTAACATTTGACCCTTACTGAAAACCGGAAGTTGCCATTTTTTGTGATAACATGTAGAGAGAAAAAGTTTACGCATAAGATTATCTGCAAAAAATATTCTTGGATGAAATCTGTGAAAAGAACTGTTAGTGAGTTATAAGCATTTTTAAATTTTAAGATATGACGTCATAGCGGCCATTTTGTTTTTTGTTGAAGATGAAAATCATATCAAACGTTAGAGAACATTAGAGGGGTCTTTTCAATAGCAATTGCAGATTATATTAGTCATTCAGTTCGACAATATATAATGTTAAACATTTTGGCGGGAATTTTGCAAAGATCAAAGGATTGTTCAAAATGGCATACAGCATTAACCGGAAGTGCTACCGAAAAATAAAAGACACCAAATTCATCAGAATGACATTTTGCATCGATATGTAAAAAGAAATTTCGCAAAATCATAAAAATAAAAAATTGTGAACTTTGACCCCATAGCGAACTTTTGTTTGACCTTTGACCTAGTTGCTGTTATAAAATAAAAGTTAGTCTTTTATACGATCTACATAAAACATTAAGTTATGGCTGTTTTAAACTTTGTAGGTATGACGTCATGGCGGCCATCTTGGATTTTTGACCTACTTAAAAATGTTGCGGTCACCCCTTAAACTCATGCCATACAATATAACAATAAGGCCATTGGCATACCTCTTACCATTTTGAAGATCTTTTGGACACAAAAAAGTGTAGAAGAATAATAATATTAACTAGAAATTGTCATAGACAATTTGGCGGGCTTTTCACTATATTTAGTTTACAATACCGTCAGTGCCACGTAAGTTAAGAACTAGGTAATGCATGGGTTTTGAAGTTGTAACCAATAAATGACCTTGACTTTCAGCCCTGAATAAAAGTGTTTTAGTGAAGATCTGCATGAAGTTTGATCAGCCGAAGAGAACTCCTCTCATCTTAATCCAATTCATATTTCCAAATTCGTTCGAGCCCTCTGGGATCTCTGGTTATAACAAGTTATCATTAGAAAAACATTGCCCTGTAGATTATCTTCAAATAACATAATTGCATGAAAGCTGTAAAACCAACGATAAGTTAGTTATGACGTACCATTTAAACAATTTATTTATGATATGTGTATTTGACCCCTGTGAACTTGAATATGGGTCAATGTCATTCCTTGTATCTGACTTTATAGCCCATCCCCTGGACATCTTATATATGAAATATGAAGATCCTAGACCTTACAGAACTTATGGAGAAAAGTTTTCAAGTATATTGTAAAAAACAGGACCTTTAACATTTGACCCTTACCGAAAATCGGAAGTTGCCATTTTTGTAATTACATGTAGAGAGAAAAAGTTTACGCTTAAGATTATCTGCAAAAAATATTATTGGATGAAATCTGTGAAAAGAACTGTTAGTGAGTTATAAGCATTTTTAAATTTTAAGATATGACGTCATAGCGGCCATTTTGTTTTTTTGTTGAAGATGAAAATCATATCAAACGTTAGAGATCATTAGAGGGGTCTTTTCTATAGCAATTGCAGATTATATTAGTCATTCAGTTCGACAATATATAATGTTAAACATTTTGGTGGGAATTTTGCAAAGATCAAAGGATTGTTCAAAATGGCATACAGCATTAACCGGAAGTGCTACCGAAAAATAAAAGACACCAAATTCATCAGAATGACATTCTGCATCGATATGTAAAAAGAAATTTCGCAAAATCAAAAAAATAAAAATTCGTGAACTTTGACCCCATAGCGAACTTTTGTTTGACCTTTGACCTAATTGCTTTTATTAAATAAAAGTTAGTCTTTTATACGATCTACATAAAACATTAAAAATATTTGCTGTATCTTAAACGGTTATTGAGTTATGGCTGTTTTAAACTTTGTAGGTATGACGTCATGGCGGCCATCTTGGATTTTTGTCCTACTTAAAAATGTTGTGGTCACCCGTTCAACTCATGCCATACAATATAACAATAAGGCCATTGACATACCTCTTACCATTTTGGAGATCTTTTGGACACAAAAAAAAAAGTGTAGAATAATAATAATTAACTTACATTATATATAATAATAATAATGCTGTTAGAGATATCTTCATAATTCCAATTGTTCTGAAATCAGACCAATTTTGTAAGTGTTCCAACAAAATTAATGAATTGTAACTTACTTACTTTTGGAGAAAATCGTCTTTTTGTGTCCCTATTTCCCTGATGCAAATATTCAACAGTTGAAAACAAGCGTTCTGACGCCCTTCGCGGGTTAAGTTCATTTCACGAATTTAAAGTCAACAAAAGAAGCGGAATAATACCAAGAAACATTGCATTTTCAGCTTTAACATTGACATTAGTCGGGCACAAAACTCGATATCGGATAATATGAATTTCCTGTAATAGTTGTAATAGGAAAATATTACGATGTCAGTAAATAAATGTTTAATTTCTTTCGTTTGATTCAATTTCTAAAGTTGTTGACTTGATCCCCAACATTCCAGTGACGTCACTTTAAGTAGGAGTGAATGAAACGGCAGTCAATCCCGCCAAACAGTGACGTCACAATCACCGGAATGAACATTCTGTGTAAATAACAGGCAATTTGCTTTCGTTTTGATTTCCATCTTCTGTATGTATAATGAAAAAGTTACAGGATAAACAGAAAACTAGGTCACTATCTTACAATACAAGTTTTATTTTGGTGTCGACAGGGAAAACAGAGATGACTCTGCAAAACCTCCTCATCTCATCTCATCGCAAAAAACGATAACAGCATCGATATTAATTATAGCAAAATAAAAATGTCCAACGTTGGAAATATTGCAAGTACATTCATTATTTCCATAAACCAATAATTAGAATAATCATTTATTTCATCTAGACTAAATAATTTGCGAGTCCCGTACACCGCCTGCAAGGAGACGACCTTGGCATATCGCTACCCACGATGCTCTCGATCGTGGTCTTATAGATATGTCACACGGTTTATGACAGGTTCCTATTCGGACATTTTTTGATGTTATTTATTTGTTTTAATCTACTCGAACATACTTAATATTCTATGTTTAGAAGTAAAATACAAAGCTTCATTTTGAAAATAATAGCCGTTTCTTTATAGTGATGTATTGCTATAACGTATTTAACTGTGTTTCTTTAGCTAATCCTTCTTAGCAGTTCTCAATACCGGTAACGCTTGCGTCAGTTAATTAGCGACTTTTGTATATCACGTTTAGACTAAGTGCTGTTTACATGTTTGTTCCTGTATATTTTGTATATTATCATTTTGTATTACTTGTATATTCACTTTAGGCCTAGGTTTGGAAGTGTAGAGTTGGATATTTCTCCGCTCCGCACCCGACTGTAATAAATCAGTATATAGAAAATATCTTCTTTGGATTATCCTTTTTCACAGACTACCTTAGAGCTATTTCCCCAATACACTAGCTGTAGCTCTGTGAAAGATATATCTGTTTTCGACAGTTAAATTTCTTTGAACATGTGTAAAACAAGCAGTCTCAACTGCTATTCCGAGACCGTAAAATTCAATCTTGATCACCTCAGCCAAGACACAGGGGCACGCAAATTATGACAGAAACGTTTACTAGTAATTTGATACCTATGTCATTTGAAAGTATTGGAGACCTTTTGATATGCACGTGTATATCATGATGTTTCAAGTGGATGCCCGTATGAAAAATTAATTATATATATTATATACATGTTATAAAATTCGGTTAGCTTTTTTATTGTCATTATTGTTATTTACACTGTATATGATATTTAAACGAAAACACATATTTTACCTAAGAAGCCGATCACATATATATAATAATAATGATAATAAAAAACAGAACAAAAACAATAGGTCTTTTCACCAAAATGGTGAAAAGCCATAATAATAATAAAACAGAACAAAAACAATAGGTCTTTTCACCAAATGGTGAAAAGCCCTAATAAAAACGAAACTAAAAAGGAGGAACCGAAAGCGCTATAAACATCTACAAAAATACAGCGAGAAATTCGATTCATCGAAGTTCGAATCATCGAAGTTTGACTGTAGTTTTAAAGTAGTGCGGTCTATGAAATCTAATAGTATTATCGTATTGACAAAATATCATGTATTAAAAAATATCATCGCATAATTTTCATTTGTTCGCTTATTTCCGTTTTGTGTTAAACTATATTCAGACGTTGATGATATGGCTGTTCCGTTTATTGAACTTGGTGACGTCAATACTAGCGCAAGCGGGGAATTCAAAGGATATACGTGTATAGTTTTGAATTTGAATGATCGTAATGGAAATGGAAGTAATAAACTGTTACCAGATTGGACATACAGTTGATATGAATCCCATCCGGAAGGAAGATAAATAGAGGGCGCCATGAATACTTAATATATATATTCAATATTGGTACTGCCTGTTATCCAATCCTTTTTATGCTCAATAAAATATTTTGAAATGAATTGAATTACACTTGTATACTGATATCGGGCGGATTTAAGAAAATGTAACAGCCAAATGGACGGATAAATTCAAATTGCATGCAATATCCCATGTTTCGGGGATAATTTAAAGTTAAAAACTTTGTAAATGTCTTATATTGTTTCGAAAGACTACCCAAAGTGTTTGTATAGTGTAACAGAAGAGGAGAAATGTAGCAGCCAGACCGGGATTCGAACCCGGGACACTCCGAAAACTAGCCGAGTGTTCTACTGACTTAGCTACCTGGTGATCGATGATCGACCCAGTCCAATCCCGCTACAATAGCGTCACTATTACCAATACCATATCATTAATAGTTTCCATTTTTAGCTCTCGAAGAGAGGGGCTAATGGAATCACTTTGGCGTCGGCATTTGAAGGTTACGGTTTTGGTGCAAGTGTTGTCATACTGATATTCGTCACAATTGGTATTATTTTTTACAATCATTTTGTCATTGTTGTGATGGGTGTGAAAAATCATTTAAATAAGCAAAATGCTGGGTTTTGAGAATTTCAAGAAGCTCAATACGCCGAAAAGTTAAGTTATGTTATGGTATTGCTATATTTTGCAATACTGGTTAATTACAAAGAACCTTAATTAAATCAACAAATAAATGCTTTATTTGTGATTGTAAATCCAACTATGATTATTTTTTAAAAATAGCATATTCCAAAAAACGAATACGTTTTAAAATGTTTTAAACTTGCTATACTCCGTACACCTTCCCTGCTATACTCCGTACACACGTTATTTTGAAATGGCTATACTCCGTACACAAGACGACTAAATTACGTATTGAAAACGGCATTTATAGTACACATAATGTTGCTATATCGGTCTAATTACAATAGTATAGCAATTATACATATTGCTAATATACATTTAAGATCAGACAAGCCGAATATTTGCAATAAAATGAAACTATTTTCAGATTTCAACATCTCGCCGAAAGTACACGCCATGTACACCATACGTATTGTCTAATAATTTTATAGTGACTCATTCAATTTACATAGTTTATACCTTTAACGAATCTAGAATAGTTTGTGAAACACCTAAACCAGGAAATGACAAGCAATATTAATTTTATATAGCTAAAAACATTGATTAAATTATCGGTGATTTGTGCTGTCGCTTCGAGTGTAGCTATTTCCGGTGTACCGATGATAGACGGTGAACTATCGCAATTAAATTTTGAGTCCGGTTGAGGATCTTACGATCATGATCAGGTAATGGTAATGAACTACATGCATCTTGTGGTATGTAATTTATAGTACATTGAAAATTATCGCAGTCTATACAAATGTATGTATTGACATGTACTCAGTGTAGGTTGCAAAACCCTTATTCGTCAATTTCCAATCTTAACAAAACGTTTTGCTCAATATGTGCCATATAAAAAGATAAGAAATAATTATCATTGCATTTGATTTGCAAATTGTGAAGTAAAATATGAAGGAAATTTGTATATTTATGATCAGTTTTCAATCGAATATGGTATATATTCTATATGTGCACCTGTACAGCCAGTGTAACGTACGTTTAATAAGATTTACAGTTAATAGGATATTTTATGGACGCAGGCTTCAGTTCAGTTCAGTTCTTCAGTTCTTTATTACTTTAAACCAATTGGATTATCAGTACAGTGCATATATATATATACAGTGCAGACAGGAAAAACAATACAATATGTACATACACACAACATACTCGCAGCGTACACGTATGTAGTGTAGAGAGATATCTCACATTACGATATATTTACATTCGTCACATTTATTTTCTAACTTTCATATAATATTTTCATCTATTATTGACATATACCATTAACATGTTATTGTCACACAACACGTTTTACCACTCTCATATTACATTTATACATTACTTACAGAAAAAACTTGTTTTTTTTTATTATTGTTCTCATATTATATCTCACAATACTCACAATACATTCATTTATAATCCTATTTTACATTTGAACGTTACTCGATTTATATCCAATAATGTTCTTACATTACATCTACACGTTACTCACCTTACATTCACTAACCAGCGCACATTACATTTATACGTTACATTGTATTAACTATATATTATATACATTAGACGTTACTAGCACATTACATTAATATTATTATTTCATGTTATCTCATTCTTACGTTACATAACGTATACATGATCTTGTTCGCATAATATTACATTTACGTGACTCACATTACAGTAATAGTATTTTCACATATAAATGTAACATTACATTCTATATTATTAACACATTAATTTAATCATTCAAATAAAACCTTCAACCACGGCATTGATAGTACATGTACGTTAGTATTAATACGGTATGCCATTATTCATGCTAAACTTTCTCTCTTTTTGCTGCTTAATCTGATAAATTTGGCTAAATTTGACAGATCTTTTATATCATTTGTTTTCATTAATGGCACAAATTTAAACATACTAGGGTTTTGAAAATAATATCTCTTGATACACTTACTTCTTATATCTTTAAAACGTTCACATTTAATAATAAAATGATATTCATCCTCGATATCCCCGCTATTGCATGATGTACAAATTCGACGACTTCTATCTGTATTGTTATAACGACCTCTCTCGATATTTAACTTATGTGACGACATACGAATTTTTGATATTTCTTTCAAATTTCGAGTCCCTATAGATTTTGTTAAATATTTCTGTAGACCAAAACCTTCGTGAATATATTTGTACAATGAGCACTTAGAGGATAATTCTATCTGTTCACTGCAGTCTTGTTGGAATATATATCATACATTCTACGTTTGATGATATCGATATCTTTGTCAATTATTTTATCACTATGCCAAATATAACCTAACCCCATTCTGTATAATTCATCTTTGACACTATATCCGACCAATCACTCCCCTTCTCAAGCATTTCTTGATAGATAGCATTTAAAATACAGTTATTTGAAGTCTTTAATTTAATCCAATATTTAAAAATTCTTACTTTTCTCACAATAGCCATCGATAATCTGCCTAATTCTTGATATACCATACAATTTGCTGTACTTTTCTTAACTCCTAATAATCGTTTGCAAAAACTCAAGTGCAATTTTTCTATACTTGGTGCTTTGTGAAACCCCCATACTTCACTACTGTAAAGTAACATGCCTGACCACGTTCATGTTAATTCGTTATAATTAAATGACAGACGGTTCTATATATATTATGTTTCAAGCCTTAGTCGTGTAGCGCATATCCATCGAAATACATCGCTATCTATACAGGCGTCACAGTATCATCAACAGCGTGCTCGAATGTCAGTTTCCTTATTATAAAAAGTAACACTCGCCATCTACGTCACATCCAGACCACGTGACCTGCTAGACAGTCGTTACTATATTTACACATTGTGAGAAACCATTGTGTTCGTGTTATTATCGTATTTTGACAACAACCGGGAAACTTAGAGGAGTCATCTGTACAAGGAAATGAAGTGCTATTCTTGAATATAGCGTGTGTTACACTGTATTCCGGCAAACTGGCTTGTATTTACAGTTATTGTCGAACGATGTTGGCCATATCGGGGCTCGACTCCTGCCCGGCTGCTTCAGCTGCAACTGCGCGTAATAATGTTGAGGCATATAGAGGAGACGATCATGAACCCAGAAACATGGCGACTCTTGTCACGAATTTAGAAAGCGTCAACACAGAATCTTCATCTGACGCGGATATTATAGAGATAGACGATATACACCTAGAATCCAGTCCGCGATCCACCCTTCCGTATTCCAACGGGATTATAAAGAACGAAACCGGGGCAAGTTCAAACAGTGGTAATCAACCATGTTCGTCCCCAGTCACAAATATATCCAAACCCTTTTCTGGACCAAGATTTCGTCTAATTAACGAGGGAGACATTCAAATATGTCGGTTAAACCATACCAGAACGATTGTGAGCAAAATAATGAATTCGCGTTATTTACGGAGGTGGGAAAGTCATCGTATTGTGCTTGGGAAAACAGAAATCCATTCCGCAACGGTAAGACTACATTTTAATTAATGTTAAGTAATATTTACATGTTGATTAATTATTTTTTTTTCTCTTGCTATGTACTTATCGTTGTATGTTAAACATTGTAGTTCTACTTGTCAAAGTGAAACTACACAGAAAGGTCAAGTGTACTAATGATACAGGTCTTTCAGGCCTCTTACACACCAAATAGCATGCAATGTGGGATCAAGATAGAAAAAAACAAACTATCTAGTCTTTGATTTTTGTCATCATTTCTATTTAGTGTTGTGTCTCCTTTTCAATGAACAATATTAAACCCTCACAATTAAGTTGTACATTGTACAAAAACTTTAAGCACAATGTTCAATCTTAGCAGTCATAGACACCAATTTGATACTAATTAACTTATAAAAGTGTTATATTACCACCGAATTATTTTAGAAAGAATTCATTTGTGTTGAGAGTAGATCTTTGGAAAACAATCAACAAAATGATATCTACACATGCACCCTACTGTGAGAGAGAACTATATCTTAAACAATAAAGTTATCGTATTATTTTGTCTATATTTCCATTGATATTTTAAGTCAAAAGAGAGATGGGTATTCTGATGTATTTTATGACAATTCATAAATGTAACAGACAAGACATAACAAGTACAGCTGTTTTACAAGTAAATAGTGAATAACGTTACAAACCAGCTAGAGTAAAGTAATAAATACTCCTTTCCTAATGAAGAATTTATTGTTTAGTCATAACATGTTTGCATGATCACATGTATCTTTCTACCAAAAAGTAACCATCATTTCCAATTTGTAAGTAATGAGAAACATGTAGAAGCAGCTGTGATATGACTTCATCAACCATTTTTAGGTATAAATGAAAGATAGAATATTTTAGTAGTCTAGCTGTCTTTAATAGTTACTACTTATTAACGTGAAAATGTTAAAATTTGGTATCAAATTATTTTAACTTAATAATGTTCGATGATTCATTTGAATTAAATGTAATGATGTGTTTGTCAGACAAAAAAAGGAAGAATTAAATTATTATTTTCCAATTAGAGCACACCATTTCACACATTTGATTGTAGCTCCATTAAATGTGGAACTAGAAAAGAAATGATACTGGTAAATAATATATTTATATTTGAGTTATGCTTAAAAAGTATTCTTTAAAGGATTTTGAAATTACATTTTGACAAGGATATTTGTCCTTGTTGAGTTGATATTTAATATGGCATTTCACATTAGCACTACCTCAATGGAAAAAAAACACAAAAAAACCTGACAACACCATTTTAATCATAATAGAACTTTAAATTTGGGTTTAGTTGAAGTGTTGTTTATGTGATATTATTTCATAGATATAAAATGAAAATTATGATGTATAGAAAAAATGTATTATACATTGTACCATTATATAGCTAGCTAGTGATGGGCAATGGGTTTGAAATCATAATCAATTATTTATAGGTTTGTAACCTGAATCTTAAACCCATCGACCAATTTTATAAAAATAAATAATTAAATTTCTCGTAAGTGATATATTGGAAATCAAAATTTGCTGTTAATTGTTATACTTTTCAGTGTTATTTTCTTCAGTATGGAATATTCACACAAAAATTTTAAGTCTTTATCAATTATAGATATACTCACGCAAGGACGTATATGAGAAGGATAAGTCACATTGGGTTTTGGGGGAGTACAACGTAGGAGCTTTTGTGTTTGTGCACTGACCGTGACGTTGGGCGACGACCGTTTTCCTTTGATATCTGCCGGCGCAGCCTTTGATGTAGCCTGCGGGTGCGAGGGCTACCGTCTTACTTTCTGAAGCGGGGCCGTCATTTCATGAGCTGTCGTACTTTTTAACGAAAATTTAAGACATATTTTCTAAATTTTCCGTCCTTAAAGCAAGTAATAAACGTTGTAAAATTTAATAAACTTTACATTGGTGTTTCGTTTGACTTGATAAGACAAGTATTTGTTGAGAAAAACGGTTTTTATTCCCGGTTCATAGGCGTCTCGTGTGGTGTTTAGTAGTGTTAAGAGACAGTCACGAATCCTTCTCACTTATAAATCCTTGACTCACGTAATATTTTAGTTTCTGTAGAGAATAGAAAGTAGATATAACAACAACCAAAGAAAGATTGAAAAGATACTGTAAGTTATGCATGTATATCAAAGTTTAGTCTAGTTCATACATTTACAGTATTTGTACCAATGTGATTAGCGATTTTCGATTCCGGATTTTCATTATCGACAATCAGAATCGGAAAAGACATATCAACTGATTTTCGATTATGATCGATAATCAGCCCACCACTAGATATATATAGCTTGAATATTTTGTGAAGAAAGTAATTTCAGATGTTTATTTACTAACTACTATATCATATATAATAGTGGTTTTTATTGCCAGATTGCAAAAATTAAATAGTACAAAGTTTAAGTATAAATGAAAAAAACTGCTCCAGATATAACTGGCTAATATAATTGTTTAAATGACATTATAAATGTAATGTGAGATAAATGGAATATGGAAATCCTATGAGAGAATGTTATTAAATGTATCTCATATTTTTTGTCTATTATGCTTGGTCGTAAGACAAAAATCAATTCTTTTCAATCTGTCCACAAAGTGTAATAAAAATAAAACAAACATGTTCTAAGTTGTATGTCATGATATTGCTCCAAATGTCAATCCAAACCTTATTGTAGATCTGATACCATGATGTCTTCCAGTCTAAATACCTTGATTTGAGTCAGAAACCCTTAAAGGTCCACTACCTCTCCTCAACGGCTTTTGATTTGTAAAATGGTAATGTAAAACGAGGTTGAAAATGCAGTCACTTAACGTGAATTAAATTAAACATTACATCTTTGATAAATAGATGATAAATCCCACAGTTCCAATAAAAGGTAACTAATTATGTATTACGAAACAGTTGAATATTATAATGCTACCTATACCTGTAGTATTATGATTCTTTGGGCATGTTTTAGTGCTCCTCTACTTCTTCCAACTGTTTATTCATGCACCTCTGAAATTCTTTAATGAACTGTTCCAGCTTTAGTAGAGTTCAAATGTGTCTTTATAACTATACATGGGTGAAGGAGTCGATAAGGCCTCGGCTCCAATTATATATACAGCCCATGTAGTGAGTTTACTGAACGGAAAATTCAAATCTATATAGAAAAGGCAACTTGATAGAACTTTTGCATATTGATCAATCAAATAGTCCTCAACAAATAGTGCTAGCTTTTAAATTGCCTTAATTCACAGAGATCAAAACCATTCTAGCTAAATTAAAATGTATTGTTAAATGCACAACACAACACAAGTTCATTAAAAAAGATGAAAAATATGCAATTGTATTGTAATTAAATGGTTGTAATTAAATGGTTCAATATCTAATTAACATTAATTGAACCTGTTTGATGTCATCACAGAGAACTGATCATCATGGTATGAACAATACAGTCTTAAGATAGAGCTGATATTTCAGCAGGGGTCTACATATAAAATTTCTCTGCATATATGCTATATGTAAGTACTGTAAAGAAAAATCTACCCAACCTGAATGTGATACAAGTGGTAGGAGATGTAAAATCTACCCAACCTGAATGTGACACAAGAGGTAGGAGATGTAAAATCTACCCAACCTGAATGTGACACAAGAGGTAGGAGATGTAAAATCTACCCAACCTGAATGTGACACAAGAGGTAGGAGATGTAAAATCTACCCAACCTGAATGTGACACAAGAGGTAGGAGATGTAAAATCTACCCAACCTGAATGTGACACAAGAGGTAGGAGATGTAAAATCTACCCAACCTGAATGTGACACAAGAGGTAGGAGATGTAAAATCTACCCAACCTGAATGTGACACAAGAGGTAGGAGATGTAAAATCTACCCAACCTGAATGTGACACAAGAGGTAGGAGATGTAAAATCTACCCAACCTGAATGTGACACAAGAGGTAGGAGATGTAAAATCTACCCAACCTGAATGTGACACAAGAGGTAGGAGATGTAAAATCTACCCAACCTGAATGTGACACAAGAGGTAGGAGATGTAAAATCTACCCAACCTGAATGTGACACAAGAGGTAGGAGATGTAAAATCTACCCAACCTGAATGTGACACAAGAGGTAGGAGATGTAAAATCTACCCAACCTGAATGTGACACAAGAGGTAGGAGATGTAAAATCTACCCAACCTGAATGTGACACAAGAGGTAGGAGATGTAAAATCTACCCAACCTGAATGTGACACAAGAGGTAGGAGATGTAAAATCTACCCAACCTGAATGTGACACAAGAGGTAGGAGATGTAAAATCTACCCAACCTGAATGTGACACAAGAGGTAGGAGATGTAAAATCTACCCAACCTGAATGTGACACAAGAGGTAGGAGATGTAAAATCTACCCAACCTGAATGTGACACAAGAGGTAGGAGATGTAAAATCTACCCAACCTGAATGTGACACAAGAGGTAGGAGATGTAAAATCTACCCAACCTGAATGTGACACAAGAGGTAGGAGATGTAAAATCTACCCAACCTGAATGTGACACAAGAGGTAGGAGATGTAAAATCTACCCAACCTGAATGTGACACAAGAGGTAGGAGATGTAAAATCTACCCAACCTGAATGTGACACAAGAGGTAGGAGATGTAAAATCTACCCAACCTGAATGTGACACAAGAGGTAGGAGATGTAAAATCTACCCAACCTGAATGTGACACAAGAGGTAGGAGATGTAAAATCTACCCAACCTGAATGTGACACAAGAGGTAGGAGATGTAAAATCTACCCAACCTGAATGTGACACAAGAGGTAGGAGATGTAAAATCTACCCAACCTGAATGTGACACAAGAGGTAGGAGATGTAAAATCTACCCAACCTGAATGTGACACAAGAGGTAGGAGATGTAAAATCTACCCAACCTGAATGTGACACAAGAGGTAGGAGATGTAAAATCTACCCAACCTGAATGTGACACAAGAGGTAGGAGATGTAAAATCTACCCAACCTGAATGTGACACAAGAGGTAGGAGATGTAAAATCTACCCAACCTGAATGTGACACAAGAGGTAGGAGATGTAAAATCTACCCAACCTGAATGTGACACAAGAGGTAGGAGATGTAAAATCTACCCAACCTGAATGTGACACAAGAGGTAGGAGATGTAAAATCTACCCAACCTGAATGTGACACAAGAGGTAGGAGATGTAAAATCTACCCAACCTGAATGTGACACAAGAGGTAGGAGATGTAAAATCTACCCAACCTGAATTTGACACAAGTGGTAGGAGATGTAAAATCTACCCAACCTGAATGTGACACAAGAGGTAGGAGATGTAAAATCTACCCAACCTGAATTTGACACAGGAGGTAGGAGATGTAAAATCTACCCAACCTGAATTTGACACAAGAGGTAGGAGATGTAAAATCTACCCAACCCGAATTTGACACAAGAGGTAGGACCTAAACAAATTAGGTTTTACTGCGGTATATTATGGAACTCTTGTCCTCTTTGTAACATTACCTCTTGGAAACATACTACCCCAAAATTGTACTTTTTCATCAAATATAGAAATCATTTAATTTCTGTTTTAGCCTCAGCTGAAAGGTACCTCCATGAAGGAACTGTAAATATTCTATGTTAAAAATATAATTATAATGGTTTTTCTTCTTCTTCAAACTCTCAAACAAAATATTACTTATGAATGCTCTATATCCTTAGCCTTATAATATAATATGACAGGGCAGTATATATAAATTGTGATTTTACAAATGAAGTAAACCCAATCTTATCTACATTATTATTTGTGTGTTCAGTTAATATGATATTACTAACACAGACCTCAGATACACAATATACATAGAATGTAGATAGATATCTAATAAAGAAATGATGAAATGGTCATCTAACCATGTGTTTAACAGTAAATGGTTACATGTAACTATCTAGTTAGATATGATCACAGGAATCATTTTGATGTGATTGGTATGAAATGAAGTAAAAAGCATTAGTTTTGTGTTTATTTGTTAAGAATCTATAAATCTTGATAAGGATCACAATGCAATTGTATCAAATCACACGGTTATAGTAAATTACTCCGAAGATCCGATCAGCACGATAAATTGTGGCTGCGGTGTTGCAGCAGCACATAGTCAGCTTCCTTATCGAGCTTGCATTTGTTACTAGTTGTAATCAGGATATGTTACAAGTATCGATGGCAGATTTGATAGATGGATGTCCGTGTTGAAGTACACAAGTAAAATCAATGACTCATTCTGGCTGATCTGTACTATAGTAGATTGGGCATTGTCCTAGATATATAAGTGTGTCGATTAGTCAATAGTCACTCATTACGATTATTGATCTGTAATTAAGAACATGATCTGTAGTTACCTAGGGCAGATTTTACTTACATGGTCCCACTGGACAGAGCCAGGGTCAATGTAGTATATGTAAAGGTGACCAAGTACATAACTCAGGACAAGCTCCATGCAATCATATAGTTCCCAATATTTATAGTATTCATATATAGTATTGTCGAGGGATGGAATAGTGCCCGAGCCGAAGGTGAGGACACTATTCCATCATTAGACAATACTATGAGGCAATAGTGCCCTCTCAATGCAACCAGGCCATAATGGGTTACGTAAATCACCCTCACATGAGACCAATTTTATAACATTGCAAGTCAACAGAAGCACATCAAGGGATACCTCGCAATATTGTCTTCATTTCCATACAATTTTGTTGAATTAAAAGTACAAAATTTGATTTGTCGAGGAAATCTGTGTTTCTTGAAAATGATATTCAGTTTCATGAAGATTACACTGTAGATCAATATTGAAAATTAGTGAAATTTGCATGTCTGCTGTAGAAAAACAATATTAGCCTGTGTGTAGACACGTGCACCTCCATATGTAGATTTGCATTTTTGGAAAACTACTACTTAAGAATTAGGTCTGGAATATCAATTTATACCATACATTTTAATGTAGTACAAACATATCCCAATGTGTTTGCCATTCCTGATTATTATCAAAGTGCCAATTGAAGAGTTTTTGATGATCGAGATCAGATCATCATGTCATTCCATATTGTTGATTGTGTCTATTGATATGTCTGCAGGCTACCTTAATTATGAATTATTTGGGTGAATGAATGTGTTTATTGATTATTTGAGGGTGCTCATCTTGATTTCATGTATTGTACTTCCTGGTTATAATTTTATTTAAAGACAGTTGTATGACTGGCTGAAAACTGTATAGATTATCTTCCTGCCTGAAAATCATGCATATAGTTGCATTCCTGGCTGAGAAGTGTAGTTGTGTAAAATGATGGTTCATACTGTCATGTAATTCAATTATAGGTGATATATTTTAATTTATATCAAGATGTTGATTTAATCTAATTATTATCTTTTTTTCTCTCTTCTTCTCTCCAGAAACTTTTGCACAGAATATAATGAAACTATAATGTTCATCATGGTAAGGAGATATTTGTATGCACATGCTTCTACTTTTCCGAATCGTCAACCAAATGTCCGCTGGGTGATTTCCCTACCTTCTGATTGGTAAAAATATAGATACCAGTATACTATCTGTTTCAGTGAAAATTTGCGTAAAGGACTTTTGAGGAATGTTGAACATGGTCCCTTTTTCAAAAGCCTCAGTTGTCATGGTAATGAAATAAATTACGGGTCCTGGTTGGTTGAAGTTTAGAAATTGTCTGCTTTTTGGCAAAAATTACTATGTATGGGTTTACAGGGATGACAAATGACATCTGTTGCTATGGTAATCAAAGAGCAGTTTCTGATTGGTCAACAAAATTGGGATAACTGTTAGGACATTTGAGGGACTTCTGTAATGTTTACTAATGCAACTATCACTTGTTGAATTTGTTGTAAATGATTCTGGTGGAATTTCTGGACATTTTATCATATCCATTAAGCTCGACTGATGATATTCAATTTGTGACTTGTGGGAATGAAATTATATCGGCCGCTGTGAGTCTGAAATTTAGGTAATTAATCATGTGTAAAAGCATAGTTTATATGGAATGCTCTCCTAATTGTGTTTCATTCAGTATTGATTTTTACCCACTAGCTATAGGCCATCACAGAGAAACTCCAATCTGTTAGAAAATCGTGTTTGTATGTGTGGGTCACCCTGGTAGCTGGACAGTGAGGGTCATTGACATGTGATACAGATTCAGGCTAAAAAATAAGTAATGGTTGTTTATTTTCTTTTGTCAGTTATTACAGGCAATACTGTATCATATTGAGCTAATACCAGCTGGAATATACCATATCTTAATAATATACATCATGATACATATATATATCCAAACACTCATTTCTGAGTCAGAATTTCAAATAAAATCACCTGTTTATTAGACTAAGTTGCCGATGCATTTTTTTGTGTTTACTTAGCTTCCAGTAATGCTAAATTGTACTATCATAAACAAAACGACAATCTGAGGACATATGTTGAGTTGCAAAATATATAGGACTCAAATAATAATATATGTAATTCTTCATATATACCATTGTGTATCCTTTTTCTTCATTTGGTTAATTGACATATACATACATGTATATGGATTTCGCCAACCATTTGTTTTACGAACTGAGCTGGGGAACTTTTGTAACAAGCAGGAGGTCTGTCGCATATTAAATGTTGCCATGGTAACACTGGCTGTACTGCATCCGTGACTCTGTCACGTTTAATCGAATATGGCTTTGACTAGTTGATGTGGGGAACAGATAAAACTCAAGACAATAGAACAGCCGTTTTATTTTCCCGAAGAGATTTTGACATTTTTCTTGAAAATTTTATGAAGATTTTATTTTTAAAGTAAGAGGTGATCTATTTTGAATATCAGAATTCTTTGAAAATCAACTTTATGTTTTAAAACAATATAGATGTACACTATATTAATTTATCCTATTATAATGCAATTTTATTGTTTCACAAAGAAAAAATCATTAAGTAAGCTACGTAGTAGTTGATTATCATTTATGTTTACGCACCACAGTGTGAACATCTTTGTTGTTTATGTTTACACACCACAGTGTACATCTCAGTGGTTTATGTATACACACCACAGTGTGTACATCTCAATCATTTATATTTACACACCACAGTGTGTACATCTCAGTCGTTTATATTTGCACACCACAATGTGTACATCTCAGTCGTTTATATTTACACACCACAGTGTGTACATCTCAGTTGTTTATGTTTACACAGCACAGTGTGTACATCTCAATCGTTTATATTTACACACCACAGTGTGTACATCTCAGTTGTTTATGTTTACACACCACAGTGTGTACATCTCAGTCGTTTATATTTACACACCACAGTGTGTACATCTCAATCGTTTATGTTTACACACCACAGTGTGTACATCTCAGTCGTTTATGTATACACACCACAGTGTGTACATCTCAGCAGTATTTTTTTCACTTACTATTTTCAACAGCCCATGCCTTTTCAATTGGGGAAATAACTCAGAATTTGGAAGAAATTGGGAAAAATTTCAGGCATGTAAAAGATTTTCAAAATCACTTGCCCCGGGCAAGTAGAGCCCAATAATTCACTTACAATTGCCCAAAATTAAATTCCACTTGCCCCCCCCAAAATGCCTTTTTTTTTTTTATTGCATTACCGTACTTATTAGAAAATTGAAAATCAAAAACTTTAAAATTATCTAATAAACATTTCTAATTCTACATTTTCCTTCTATTATTAGAAGAAAAATAAAACAATTTATTTGCAACACTATTTACATTTTTAAAACTGTTTTTTTTTCCCCTCTATTATATTTTTTCTTAATTCCTGAATTCCGGTAACCAGATTTCGGCTTGATTATTAGATCCCTGGTACTACTTCCTACCTTGAACAGAGATCGTTTTTACACAGAAAAACTCGAAAAATGTCGAAAAAAAAAAAATAATTAGACAACTAATAATGTAAGTTAACTCTGGAAACATTGTTATATAACTTATAAGCAGATAACTATTGTTTTTATTAGCATGAATGTCTGTAAAATGTCTCTGAACTGAAGGTGCACCTAGCGACCTAGACAAGTAGTTATGCTCATTTCTATTTTGATTTCATTTCGTGAAATAAAAATTGTTTCTAATCCCAAATTATTTGTTTAAAGTAATGTAGACAATATTAACACGTTTTAGCTATGAAAATCTGGTACAAATTATCAACACAAATGTCATTGAATTTGGTCAGTTTTTATTGGGAAATTTGACTTATAAATTGGGAAAATAAGGCATTTTTTGGCTAGGGGAAACAGCCGAAGTTCGGCTGTAGATTCGACCAAAAAACAACACTGCTCAGTCGTTTATGTTTACACACCACAGTGTGTACATCTCAATCGTTTATGTTTACACAGCACAGTGTGTACATCTCAATCATTTATGTTTACACAGCACAGTGTGTACATCTCAGTGGTTTATGTTTACACACCACAGTGTGAACATCTCAGCTGTTTATGTTTACACACCACAGTGTGTACATCTCATTCATTTATGTTTACACACCACAGTGTGTACATCTCAGTTGTTAATGTTTACACACCACAGTGTGTACATCTTAGTCGTTTATGTTTACACACCACAGTGTGTACATCTCAGTTGTTTATGTTTACACACCACAGTTTGTACATCTCAATCGTTTATGTTTACACACCACAGTGTGTAAATATCAATCGTTTATGTTTACACATCACAGTGTGTAAATCTCAGTTGTTTATGTTTACACACCACAGTGTGTACATCTCAGTCGTTTATATTTACACATCACAGTGTGTACATCTCAGTTGTTTATGTTTACACACCACAGTTTGTACATCTCAGTTGTTTATGTTTACACACCACAGTGTGTACATCTCAGTTGTTTATGTTTACACACCACAGTTTGTACATCTCAATCGTTTATATTTACACACCACAGTGTGTATATCTCAGTTGTTTATGTTTACACATCACTGTGTACATCTCAATCATTTATGTTTACACACCACAGTTTGTACATCTCAGTCGTTTATGTTTACACACCACAGTGTGTACATATCAATCATTTATGTTTACACACCACAGTGTGTACATCTCAGTTGTTTATGTTTACACACCACAGTGTGTACATCTCAATCGTTTATGTTTACACACCACAATGTGTACATATCAATCGTTTATGTTTACACACCACAGGGTGTACATCTGAGTCATTTATGTTTACACAGCACAGTGTGTACATATCAATCGTTTATGTTTACACACCACAGGGTGTAAATCTCAGTCGTTTATGTTTACACACCACAGTGTGTACATATCAATCGTTTATGTTTACACACCACAGTGTGTACATCTGAGTCATTTATGTTTACACACCACAGTGTGTACATATCAATCGTTTATGTTTACACACCACAGGGTGTACATCTCAGTCGTTTATGTTTATACACCACAGTGTGTAAATATCAATCGTTTATGTTTACACATCACAGTGTGTAAATCTCAGTCGTTTATGTTTACACACCACAGTGTGTACATATCAATCGTTTATGTTTACACACCACAGGGTGTACATCGTGTGTACATCTCAGTCGTTTATGTTTACACACCACAGTGTGTACATCTCAATCGTTTATGTTTACACACCACAGTGTGTACATCTCAATCATTTATATTTACACACCACAGTGTGTACATCTCAATCATTTATGTTTACACACCACAGTGTGTACATCTCAATCATTTATGTTTACACACCACAGTGTGTACATCTCAGTCGTTTATGTTTACACACCACAGTGTGTACATCTCAGTCGTATATGATTACACTGATGATTCTCTTTGGCCACTATTGGGCAGGTAATATATACTCTACTGTAATTATCTATGTAAATGAGGTTACAACTTTGTGTGTTGTTACATAAACCATATGATAATTGTCGCTTTTCTAACTCACCATATATATGAACCCAAGCAAGACTCCTGGAAAATCAATACCATGACATACAGATAGCATGTTTTCCCTGGACCCATATTTAAATACATCCTTATTTAGTTTGATTTGTTTAGTGATGAGATGATGGGACAGTGTAGATTTGATTATCGTGTTTGTGACTTTTAGTATATCAGGATTACGTGGTGAACAGAACGGTGTAGAAACTGTATCATATAATAAATCTCACAGGCAAATGCTACTTATATGACTGTAAACAAAAAATACAAATAGATCCTTTATGATAATACATGTGACGATATGATGGAAATGTTCTGTATGTAAAAACAAGAAAAAATATATTTCAGCAGTTTTAAATTTTCATGATAGGGTTTTCAGTGTTTATGAGTGAACTCTTTCTCATTACTTTGCGAATCAAATTTTAGCAACCAAATTTTCGCAATCAAAGCAATGTCCCACGAAAATATCATCCTTGTGTAAATAATTAACTGTAAATGGTATGTATTTCAATTCAGGAAAAAGGAGAAGCTTATTTCAATGAAATTTTCCTTAATTTTTCACTGATATCTCACATCTTATGTCATGGCGCGGAGTCCGTCATCCGTCCGTCAACATTTCCTTTAAATCGCTACTAGTCCTATAGTTCTGCGTGGATTCTAACCAAATTTGGCTCTGACCCCTCAGGGGCAGGAGGGGCCGGGCCCAATAGGGGAAATAGAGGTAAATACTATAAATTGCTCTTTATCCTAGAGTTCTGCATGGATTGAAACCAAATTTGGCCAAAAACATCCTTGGGGGATAGAGGAACAAAGTTTTTATAAATTTTGGCTCTGACCCACCGGGGGCAGGGTGCAAAAGAGGAAATAGAGGTAAATCCTTTAAATCGCTACTAGTCATTGAGTTTTGCATGAGTTGAAACCAAATTTGGCCAAAAACATCCTTAGGCGAAGGGGAACAGAGAATATTCAATTTTCCTTCAGGAAAGAACAATGAACCAGTATTCAGAACATTACTGCACATGACAAACCAGGTGAGCGATACAGGCCCTCTTGGCCTCTTGTTTAATTGTTCAATCTAATTTTGAGTCAGCGGAGGTCGTGGTGACTTCTGCTAGTTACTTGCAATGTCAATTATTGGTTTTTACATTGTTTGAATAATGCAAATGTCCCTGATACAATCATATACACACATATTTTCAAACAAAAAAAAGATGCATCCCTGAGGTTCTCAACTAGAAGTTTACATGTATTTTGATAAAAAAAAAAATTTTGTTAATGACAATTGAACTTTCTATTGAGATATTAAGCATTTGACCTTTAGATTAAAGGTGCTTTGACATTTTATAATAAGATGAAGTATGGTATTTTGAATTATATCTTGTTTATCTTGGCATTATTCCCAGCAGCTGAAGTTTGGTCAGTTGAAGTTTGTGCAGAAATGCTACTATCTGTTCAGCAGGGAATAGGAAACTGTTATCTAGGAATTAGTTATTGATATCTGTCCAGGCGTAAGTATGGAATTGTTGCCCAGGAAATAGTTATTGCTATCTGTCCAGCAGGGAGTATGGAACTGTTGCCCAGGAAATAGTTATTGCTATCTGTCTAGCAGGGAGTAAGGAACTGTTGCCCAGGAAATAGTTATTGCTATCTGTCCAGCAGGAAGTATGGAACTGTTGCCCGGGAAATAGTTATTGATCTCTGTTCAGCTGGGAATATGGAACCGTTATCCGGAAAATAGTTATTGCCATCCGTCTAGCAGGGAGTATGGAACTGTTATCCAAGAAATAGTTATTGATCTCTGTTCAGCAGGGAGTAAGGAACTGTTGTCCAGAAAAATAGTTATCACCATCTGACTAGCAGTGAGTATGGAAATGTTATCCAAGAAATAGTTATTGATCTCTGTTCAGCAGGGAGTAAGGAACTGTTGTCCAGAAAAATAGTTATCACCATCTGACTAGCAGGGAGTATGGAACTGTTGTCCAAGAAAAAGTTATTGATCTCTGTTTAGCGGGGAGTAAGGAACTGTTGTCCAGAAAAATAGTTATCACCATCTGTCTAGCAGGGAGTATGGAACTGTCGTCGAAGAAAAAGTTATTGCTATCTATCCAGCAGATACTATAGAACTGTTGTCCAGGAAATAGTTATTTATATTTGTCCAGCAGGGAATAGGGAACTTATTTTGGATATGTAATGTAGAATAAAAAATGAAGCAAATAATCATATAACACTTTTCTGTAAAACGTCAACTTCCGGTTGGAAAGTTGAAAGTTTTTTAGGTCACCTGAGACGAAGTCTCAAGTGACCTATTCTAATCGCCTTTTGTCCGTCGTCGTGCGTCGTGCGTCGTATGTCCGTAAACAATTTACATTTTCGTCTTCTTCTCCAAAACTGCTGAAGCAATTTCAATGAAATTTGGCACAAACCTTCTTAGGCATAAGGCCAATCAAAATTGTGAATTATATGGTCCCCACCCCCCAGGGGGCTGTGGGAGGGGCCAAAAGGGGTAAAATTGAGTAAAATTTCAAAAATCTTCTTCTCTACTCACAGATGTGGTAGAATCAAATACTCTTCATAGATAGAAAGGTCTTAAGGTCCTTTACAAAAATTGTGAATTATATGACCCTGGGGTCTCTAGTTTCCTCCTGGGGAGGGGGTTAAGTTTACTATAGTTTATATTGGGAAAACACATTTTTGCGGATTATCAGGGGTGTAAAAATCCACTAGCCCGACGCCCAGGGCTACCAAATTTTCAGCTTGGGCTAGTGGAAATTTTAGCCATACTAGCCCGGGGCTAGTGACTTTTTTCAAAGATATCTCAAAACGAAAAACATCAATATTTAGTCATAATAACACTTTAAAACATTGCAATTCTATGTAATATTTGTATCTAACTTTAAATATTAATCTGGAGTCATGTTGTCTAATTTATTTACGACTGTAGACAGGTACAGTAGACCTCCCGATCACCACAGTGAGTAGTGATGCATAGCATTTCATGTGAAAGTTACGTAATTTGCAACACAAGTTCTAGAAAAACAATATACAAACCATCAAATAAGTCATCTCAGCTATCAGATCAGTAAATTTTAATAGTTACAAAAACGATGTTAAAGAACTGGAATCTATTCCTCAAAAAGTCGGCAAGCAAAGCCATGCCTGCAGCAGGCAGCCATATTTGTTATGGTTATTTCTATATCCGGGTCAAAGGTCGGGAAATCCAGAATCCGGTTTCAGGATTAAAAAAAATCTAAAATTGTGTTCATGAAATATCACAGATTAAAGATTTTCTTAATGTTTATTTTATTTAAATAAAAAAAAATTAGATGCAAATAATAAAAAATACTCACTCAATTTAAAATATTTGAATTTTATACAGTAATAAAAAATACTGGTATTAATAATTTTTCCATTTTTTTTTTTGGCTGGCTAGTAGATATTTTAGGCCGGGCTAATGAGATTTTGGTGTCTACTAGCCCTGGGCTAGTGCTTTGAAAATAAATTTTTACACCCCTGATTATTTGGTCATTTGTAATAGGAAAATGAGTCAAATTTTGTCAGAATTATCAGTATGAGATGGCCATTTAATCCTATTAACAAATTTTCTATGACTGACCCCCAGGGACTTTAGGGGCGGGGTCAAAAGGGGTCAAATAATGCTAAAACTTCAAAAATCTTCTTCTGAAATTCTGGAAATGGTAGAATCAAATACTTTTCATAAATAAAAGGTCTTAAGTCCTTTACAAAAATTGTGAATTATATGACCTTGGGGTCTCGCGTTTCCCCCTGGGGAGGGGTCAAGTTTACTATAGTTATATAGGGAAAACACATTTATGAGCATGTTTTTGCTCAATTTTCATTGGGAAACGACTCAAACTTGTTAGAATTATTAGCCTGAGATAGCATTTTAATATTCATATCCACATTGGGTCCTGGCCGACCCCCTGGGGCAGGGGGTAGGGGCAAAAAAAGGTCAAATTAGGCTAAACTTCAAAAATCTTCTTCTGAAATTCTGGAAATGGTAGAATCAAATACTTTTCATAAATAGAAAGTCTTAAGGTCCTTTACAAAATTTGTGAATTATATGACCCTAGAATCTCCTGTTTCCCCTTGGGGAGGGGGTCAAGTTTATATAGTTTATATAGGGAAAAACACATTAAATGAGCATTTTTTGCTCAATTTTCATAGGAAATGAGTCAACTTGGTAGAATTATTAGCCTGAGATAGCATTTTAATATCATATCCACATTGGTCCTGGCCGATCCCCTGGGGGCAGAGGGCGGGGCAAAAAAAGGGTCAAATAGGCTAAAACTTCAAAAATCTTCTAAAATTCTGGATATAGTGGAATCAAATAATTATAGATGGAAAGGTCTTAAGGTGTTTTATAAAAATTGTGAATTATATGACCTTGGGGTCTCACGTTACCCTCTGGGGAGGGGTCAAGTTTACTTTAGTTTATATAGGAAAAACATATTTGTGAACAATTTTCGTAGGAAATTAGTCAAACTTGATAAGAATTACTAGCCTAAGATATAGCATTTTAACATTCATATCCGTCCTCGAGGACCCCTTGGGGGACCAGAGGGGCAGGACCAAAAAGGGTCAAAATTATTAAAATTTCAAAAAATACCTCTAAGTTCACAGGTTTGATGGAAGCAAATACTTTTCATAGTCTAAAAAGTGAAATTTATAAATCACTGACCAACTTCAAGGACCAGCACATAGTGTTTATATGTCTTTAATTTGTTTCATTATATATTCTAACTCAGGTGACCATTAAGGCCCATGGGCCTCTTGGTTTTTTTTTTTAAATCATTAAAAATCTTCTTCTCAAGTTCTAGAAGGCCCAGAGACATTGTTAGGGCTATAGCATGCTGACATGAATGCCTACTAAGTTTTTCTAATATATGAGTGACTTTGACCTTCATTCACGGTCACATGCAGTTTAAGTCAAGGTTTAGGTTTACCTCTGAGACGTGTTAGTAACCACATACAGTTTAAAGTCGAGGTTTAGGTTACCTCTGAGACTTGTAAGTAACCACATACAGTTTAAAGTCAAGGTTTAGGTTACCTCTGAGACGTGTTAGTAACCACATACAGTTTTAAGTCAAGGTTTAGGTTACCTCTGAGACGTGTTAGTAACCACATACAGTTTTAAGTCAAGGTTTAGGTTATCTCTGACACGTGTTAGTAACCACATACAGTTTTAAGTCAAGGTTTAGGTTTACCTCTGAGACTTGTTAGTAACCACATACAGTTTAAAGTCAAGGTTTAGGTTTACCCCTGAGACTTGTTAGTAACCACATACAGTTTTAAGTCAAGCTTTAGGTTACCCCTGAGACTTGTTAGTAACTACATACAGTTTTAAGTCAAGGTTTAGGTTTACCTCTGAGACTTGTTAGTAACCACGCACATAGCGTTTTAAGTCAAGGTTTAGGTTTACCCCTGAGACTTGTTAGTAACCACATACAGTTTTAAGTCAAGCTTTAGGTTACCCCTGAGACTTGTTAGTAACTACATACAGTTTTAAGTCAAGGTTTAGGTTTACCTCTGAGACTTGTTAGTAACCACCTAGCATTTTAAGTCAAGGTTTAGGTTTACCCCTGAGACTTGTTAGTAACCACCTAGCATTTTAAGTCAAGGTTTAGGTTTACCTCTGAGACTTGTTAGTAACCACATACAGTTTTAAGTCAAGGTTTAGATTACCCCTGAGACTTGTAAGTAACCACATACAGTTTTAAGTCAAGGTTTAGGTTTACCTCTGAGACTTGTTAGTAACCACATACAGTTTTAAGTCAAGGTTTAGGTTATCTCTGACACGTGTTAGTAACCACATACAGTTTTAAGTCAAGGTTTAGGTTTACCTCTGAGACGTTTTAGTAACCACATACAGTTTTAAGTCAAGGTTTAGGTTATCTCTGAGACGTGTTAGTAACCACATACAGTTTTAAGTCAAGGTTTAGGTTTACCTCTGAGACTTGTTAGTAACTACATACAGTGTTAAGTCGAGGTTTAACTTTAAGTCATGCTGAATTGCATTCATAAAATAGACCAGATTGTTGACTCCATATAGCATAGTTGAGTTCTGGCAAGATATATGTATTCTGAATAATTATCACCACCCTAATTATTGTATATGGACAGCATTGTGAAATAGTAGTCTATGATGGGTGTGACATTACACAGAATGAAAATGGTGATGGTGCATAATTAAACTAACACCTGGGTTCAATAGAACTATACAGGAGGAAGACAAAGGATATACATTGATGTGAATCTAAATAATGTTATGACAAAGAATTGATACTTTGTTTATATTATTAAGGATACTAAGCTGTACTAACACAGTGTCAGCACTAAGGCTTCTCCTTGGAGTCGACCTTGACCTAAATTCCTGTTGTCGACTTTTATTTAATTGGAATTGTCATCATTCTTGGGAATCAGCAATAAAATCAATTTTGCCCGGATCCCACTTCCTAGTGTCGTAACCAGTTGAAAACGAAATTAGTGCAAATGGTTGATAGGAACAATACAGTACTAATTATGGTGTTTATATGTAGTGGTGGTGCAAAAATAACGTGTAGCGAAGCTACTTGTGTATGTAAAACAAATTATGGTGTTTATATGTAGTGGTGCAAAAATAACGTGTAGCGAAGCTACTTGTGTATGTAAAACAAATTATGGTGTTTATAGGTAGTGGTGGTGCAAAAATAACGTGTAGCGAAGCTACTTGTGTATGTAAAACAAATTATGGTGTTTATATGTAGTGGTGGTGCAAAAATATTGTGTAGCGAAGCTACTTGTGTATGTAAAACAAATTATGGTGTTTATATGTAGTGGTGGTGCAAAAATAATGTGTAGCGAAGCTACTTGTGTATGTAAAACAAATTATGGTGTTTATATGTAGTGGTGGTGCAAAAATAACGTGTAGCGAAGCTACTTGTGTATGTAAAACAAATTATGGTGTTTATATGTAGTGGTGCAAAAATAATGTGTAGCAAAGCTACTTGTGTATGTAAAACAAATTATGAATTTAGTTTAAAGAAAATCATAAACATGAAATAAACTGGAAAAGTTTTTGAATTTTATGCCATTTTCCATAGGAGAGTATTCGGTTCAAATGACAATATATTCTCAATATGTTCTCACCATTCCCATTGCTATTTCATGCTCAACTGTCAATTTGCAGTATTTAAAGTGTTTATTTGCCTGTGTACACAGTGATGTCAGTATCAAGTGTTTATTTGACTGTGTACCCAGTGATGTCAGTATCAAGTGTTTATTTGACTGTGTACCCAGTGATGTCAGTATCAAGTGTTTATTTGACTGTGTACCCAGTGATGTCAGTATCAAGTGTTTATTTGACTGTGTACCCAGTGATGTCAGTATCAAGTGTTTATTTGACTGTGTACCCAGTGATGTCAGTATCAAGTGTTTATTTGACTGTGTACCCAGTGATGTCAGTATCAAGTGTTTATTTGACTGTGTACCCAGTGATGTCAGTATCAAGTGTTTATTTGACTGTGTACCCAGTGATGTCAGTATCAAGTGTTTATTTGACTGTGTACCCAGTGATGTCAGTATCAAGTGTTTATTTGACTGTGTACCCAGTGATGTCAGTATCAAGTGTTTATTTGACTGTGTACCCAGTGATGTCAGTATCAAGTGTTTATTTGACTGTGTACCCAGTGATGTCAGTATCAAGTGTTTATTTGACTGTGTACCCAGTGATGTCAGTATCAAGTGTTTATTTGACTGTGTATCCAGTGATGTCAGTATCAAGTGTTTATTTGACTGTGTACCCAGTGATGTCAGCATAAAGTGTTTATTTGACTGTGTACCCAGCGATGTCAGTATCAAGTGTTTATTTGACTGTATACCCAGTGATGTCAGTATCAAGTGTTTATTTGACTGTTTACCCAGTGATGTCAGTATCAAGTGTTTATTTGACTGTGTACCCAGTGATGTCAGTATAAAGTGTTTATTTGACTGTGTATCCAGTGATGTCAGTATCAAGTGTTTATTTGACTGTGTATCCAGTGATGTCAAATATAAAGAAGGACATGTGACCATCCAGATGTGGTTATATTTTGTCTTGTTCTTTATTGATGTTTTTTATTCAATTATTTATCAAAATTAAATTATATGTTTATGTTAAGTAATTTGTATTAAATGCCAGCTGCTAGGTGCCTGATAAATGTGGTACAAATTCCCAAAATATATAGCAGGATCATGTGTAATGTTGTCAATTCAAAATGGCAAATGTTCTGAGAAGAAGTGGGAAAAAGCAAGTTTGTACAGTGTATATTTAATAGCTATTTGAGTGGTTAATGGAATAGTCTGAATTATCTAGAGTAAACAACTGAAGGCTTGTTACTGCCCTGTAGCAGCTTTAGACCGGTGTGTGTTTACATTCTCTTTTGATAGAAACAGGCAGGCATTCAGTATTCATAGCGAAAAAAGGTCTTCGTAATACGGTTAAAGCTTTCTAGGTTTCAAGGTAACTTCAAGAACCCTACTGATAATGATTATTTGAATTGAGTAGTATGGTTTAACACCATTATTTTCAGAGGCCTGATAATGTGATGGATGGTGGAGGAGGGGGATGAAATGTGACATATTAATCAGTCTAGATGCTTTATCTTCCCTTAAATAACCATGTACATAATGTTTATTCAGACACCAATTATCAATTGGTCATGTGTTTGGCAACCAATTATCTGTTGGTCATGTATTTGGCAACCATTTACCTGTTGGTTTATGTATTTGGCAACCAATTATCTATTGGTTTATGTATTTGGCAATCAATTATCTGTTGGTTTATGTATTTGGCAACCATTTACCTTTTGGTTTATGTATTTGGCAACCAATCATCTATTGGTTTATGTATTTGGCAACCAATTATCTGTTGGTTTATGTATTTGACAACCAATTATCTATTGGTTTATGTATTTGGCAACCAATTATCTGTTGGTTTATGTATTTGGCAACCAATGATCTATTGGTTTATGTATTTGGCAACCAATTATCTGCTGGTTCATGGGTTTGGCAACCAATTATCTATTGGGTCATGTGTTTGGCAACCAATTATCTGTTGGTTTATGTATTTTGCAACCAATTATCTGTTGGTTTATGTATTTGACAACCAATTATCTGTTGGTTTATGTATTTGGCAACCAATTATCTATTGGTTCATCTGTTTGGCAACCAATTATCTGTTGGTTTATGTATTTG
>SAYR01073692.1:932218-951096 GCA_004382745.1 Argopecten irradians irradians | reverse complement strand
ACAACCAATTTATCTGTGGTTTAGTATTTGGCAACCACATACTATCTATTGTTCATGTGTTTTGGCAAACCAAATTATCTGTTGGTTATGGTATTTGACAACCAATTATCTATGCGCGTCATTGTGTTGGCAAACCAATTTATCTTTTGGTTCATGTTGTTGGCAACCAATATAATCTATTGGGTCATGTGTTTGCAACCAAATTATCTCGTTGGTTTTAGTATTTGGACAACCCAATTATCTATTTGGTTTATTGTATTGACAACCAATTATCTGTTGGTTCATTGGTTTGGCAACCCAATTATCTTATTGGTTCATGGGTTATTGGCAAACCAATTATCTATTGGGTCATGTGTGTGGCAACCAATTATTCTATTGGTTTATGTATTTGACAACCAATTAATCATGTTTCATGGGTTTTGCAACCAATTATCTATTGGTTAAATGTTATGTATTTGGCAACCAATTATCTGTTGGTTCATGGTTTGGCAACCAATTATCTATTGGGTCATGTGTTTGGAACCAATTATCTGTGGTTTATGTATTTGATGGGCAACCAATTATCTGTTGGTTTATTGGGTTTGGCAACCAATTATCTTATTGTCATGTGTTTGCACCAATTATCTTGTGGTTTGTATTGACAACCAATATCTGTATTTGGTTTATGTATTTGGCAACCAATTATCTATTGGTTCATGTGTTTGGCAACCAATTATCTATTGGTTGTATTATTTGGCAACCAATTATCTATTGCGTATGTGTTTGCAACCAATTTATCTGTGGTTTATGTATTTGACAAACCAATTTATCTGTTGGTTCATGGGTTTGGCAACCAATTATCTATTGGTTTTATGTATTTGGCAACCAATTATCTGTTGGTTCATGGGTTTGGCAACCAATTATCTATTGGTTTTATGTATTTTGGCAATCGATAATTCTGTGGTTCATGTTGGCAACCAATTATCTATTGGTTCAGTTTTGTATACATATGTATGGGTTTGGCAACCAAATTATCTCTTCAACAATTATCTGGGCTCATGGTTTGGCAACCAATTATCATTGGTTTATGTATTTGACAACCCAATTTATCTGTTGGTTCATGGGTTTGGCAACCAATTATCTTTTGGTTTATGTATTTGGCAACCAATTATCTGTTGGTTCATGGTTTGGCCAACCAATTATCTATTGGTTCTATGTGATTTGGCAAACCAATTACCTATTGGTTCATGTAGTTTGGGCAACCAATTATCTATTGGTTTATGTATTTGGCAACCAATTATCTGATTGGTTTCATGGGTTTGGCAACCCAATTATTCTAGTTGGTTTATGCTATTTGACAACCAATTATCTGTTGGTTCATGGGTTTGAGCAACCAATTATCTATTGGTTTATGTATTTGGCAACCAATTATCCTTATGGTTCATGGGTTTGGCAACCAATTATCTGATTAGGTTCATGTGTTTGGCAACCAATTATCTATTGGTTATGTATTTGGCAACCAATTATCTGTTGGTCAGGGTTTGGCAACCAATTATCTATTGGGTCATGTGTTTGGCAACCAATTATCTGTTGGTTACGTAATTTTGCAACCAATTATCTGTTGGTTTATGTATTTGAAACCAATTATCTGTGAGTTTATGGTATTGGCAACCAATTATCTATTGTTTCATCTGTTTTGGCAAACACAATTATCTATTGGTTCATGTGTTTTTGGCAACCCAATTATCTATTGGTTTATGTATTTGACAACCATTATCTGTTGGTTCATGGGTTTGGCAACCAATTATCTATTGTTTTATGGATTTGGCAACCAATTATCTGTTGGTCATGGTTTGGCAACCAATTATCTATTGGTTTATGTATTGGCAATCAAATTATCTGTTGGTTTCATGTGGTTATGCAACCAATTACTCTATTGGTTATGTGCTTGGCAAACCCAATTATCTGTTGGTTCATGGGTTTGGCAACCATTATCTATTGGTTTATGTATTGGCCAACCAATTATCTGTGGGTTCATGGGTTTGGCAACCAATTACTTGTTTATGTATTTGGCAACCAATTATCTGTTGGTTCATGGGTTTGGCAACCAATTATCTATTGGTTTATGTATTTGGCAACCAATTATCTGTTGGTTCATGGCTTTGGCAACCAATTATCTATTGGTTCATGTGTTTGGCAACCAATTACCTATTGGTTCATGTGTTTGGCAACCAATTATCTATTGGTTTATGTATTTGACAACCAATTATCTGTTGGTTCATGGGTTTGGCAACCAATTATCTATTGGTTTATGTATTTGGCAACCAATTATCTGTTGGTTCATGCGTTTGGCAACCAATTATCTATTGGATTTATGTATTTTGGCAACCAATTATCTGTTGGTTCATGGGTTTGGCAACCAATTATCTATTGGGTCATGTGTGCATGTTGTTTGGCAACCAATTATCTGTTGGTTTATGTGTTTGGCAACCAATATCTATTGGTTTATGTATTGGCCAACCAATTATCTGTTGAGTTCATGGGTTTTTGGCAACCAATTATCTATTGGTTCATGTGTTTGGCAACCAATTATCTGTTGGTTCATGGGTTTGGCAACCAATTATCTATTGGTTTATGTATTTGGCAATCAATTATCTGTTGGTTCATGGGTTTGGCAACCAATTATCTATTGGTTTATGTATTTGACAACCAATTATCTGTTGGTTCATGGGTTTGGCAACCAATTATCTATTGGTTATGTTTGGCAACCAATTATCTGTTGGGTTCTATGTGTTTGGCAACCAATTTATCTATTGGTTCATGTGTTTGGCAACCAATTATCTATTGGTTCATGTGTTTGGCAACCAATTATCTATTGGTTTATGTATTTGACAACCAATTATCTGTTGGTTCATGGGTTTGGCAACCAATTATCTATTGGTTTATGTATTTGACAACCAATTATCTGTTGGTTCATGGGTTTGGCAACCAATTATCTATTGGTTTATGTATTTGGCAACCAATTATCTGTTGGTTCATGGGTTTGGCAACCAATTATCTATTGGTTCATGTGTTTGGCAACCAATTATCTATTGGTTTATGTATTTGGCAACCAATTATCTGTTGGTTCATGGGTTTGGCAACCAATTATCTATTGGGTCATGTGTTTTTTTGGGCAACCAATTATCTGTTGGTTACGTATTTTGCAACCAATTATCTGTTGGTTTATTATTTGGCAACCAATTATCTATTGGTTTCATGTGTTTGGCAGACCAATTATCTATTGGTTATTTTTGGCACCAATTATCTTATTGCGTGTCATGTGTTTTGGCAACCAATTATCAGTTGGTTTATGTATTTGACAACCAATTATCTGTTGGTTCATGGGTTTGGCAACCAATTATCTATTGGTTTATGTATTTGGCAACCAATTATCTGTTGGTTCATGGGTTTGGCAACCAATTATCTATTGGTTTATGTATTTGGCAACCAATTATCTGTTGGTTCATGGGTTTGGCAACCAATTACCTATTGGTTCATGTGTTTGGCAACCAATTATCTGTTGGTTCATGGGTTTGGCAACCAATTATCTATTGGTTTATGTATTTGGCAATCAATTATCTGTTGGTTCATGGGTTTGGCAACCAATTATCTATTGGTTTATGTATTTGACAACCAATTATCTGTTGGTTCATGGGTTTGGCAACCAATTATCTATTGGTTTATGTATTTGGCAACCAATTATCTGTTGGTTCATGGCTTTGGCAACCAATTATCTATTGGTTCATGTGTTTGGCAACCAATTACCTATTGGTTCATGTGTTTGGCAACCAATTATCTATTGGTTTATGTATTTGACAACCAATTATCTGTTGGTTCATGGGTTTGGCAACCAATTATCTATTGGTTTATGTATTTGGAAAACCAATTAATCTGTTGGTTCATGGGTTTTGGCAACCAATTATCTATTGGTTTATGTATTTGGCAACCAATTATCTGTTGGTTCATGGGTTTGGCAACCAATTATCTATTGGTTCATGTGTTTGGCAACCAATTATCTATTGGTTTATGTATTTGGCAACCAATTATCTGTTGGTTCATGGGTTTGGCAACCAATTATCTATTGAGCGTCATGTGTTTGGCAACCAATTATCTGTTAGGTTTACGTATTTTGCAGCCAATTATTGTGGTTTATGTATTTGACAACCAATATCTGTTGGTTTATGTATTTCGGCAACCAATTATTCTATGGTTCATCTGCTTTGGCAACCCAATTATCTGTTTGCTTTATGTATTTGCAACCAATTATCTGTTGGTTTATGTATTTGACAACCAATTATCTATTCGGTTTATGTACTTTGGCAACCAATTATCTATTGGTTCATGTGTTTGGCAACCAATTATCTGTTTGGTTTATGTATTTGACAAACCAATTATCTATTGGTCATTTGTTTGGCAACCCAATTATCTTTGCGTTTCATGTGTTTGGCAGCCAATTATCATATTGGTCTTGGTCATGTGTTTTGGCAACCAAATTATCTGTTGGTTTATGTATTTGACAATCTTACTATTGGCCAATTATCTATTGGTTTATGTACTTTGACAACCAATTATATCTTGTTGGTTCATTGGGTTTTTGGCAACCAATTATCTATTGCGTTCATGGGTTTGGCAACCAATTATTAATTGGGTCATGTGTTTGGCAACCAATTATCTATTGGTTTATGTATTAGACACCAATTATCTGTTGGTTCATGGTTGGCAACCAATTATCTATGGTTTATGGTATTGGCAACCAATTATCTGTTGGTTCATGGGTTTTGGCAACCAATTAATCTATTGGGTCATGTGTTTGGCAACCAATTATCTATTTGGTTTATGTATTTGGCAACAATTAATCTATTTGGTCATCTGTTTGGCAACCAATTATCTGTTGTAGTTCATGTATTGGCAACAATTAATCTGTTGGTTTATGTATTTGACAACCAATTATCTGTTGGTTTAATGTATTTGCAAACCAATTATCTATTGGTTCATGTGTTTGGGCAACCAATTATCTGATTGGTTTATGTATTTGACAACAATTATCTATTGGGTCATGTGTTTGGCAACCAATTATCTGTTTGGTTCATGGGTTTTGGCAACCAATTATCTATTGGGTCATGTGTTGGCAACAATTATCTGTTGGTTTATGTATTTGACAACCAATTATCTATTGGTTTATGTATTTACAACCAATTTAATCTGTTGGTCATGTGTTTGGCAACCAATTATCTATTGGTTCATGTGTTTGGCAACCAATTATTATTGGTCATGCTGTTGGCAAACCAATTACTCTTGGTTTATGTATTTGACAACCAATTATCTGTTGGTTCATGGGTTTTGGCAACCTATTATCTATTGGTTTATGTATTTGGCAACCAATTATCTGTTGGTTCATGGGTTTGGCAACCAATTATCTATTGGTTCATGTGTTTGGCAACCAATTATCTATTGGTTTATGTATTTGGCAACCAATTATCTGTTATGGTTCATGGGTTTGGCAACCAATATATTCTATTGGGTCATGTGTTTGGCAACCAATTATCTGATGGTTTACGTATTTGACAACCAATTATCTTGTTGGTTTATGTCATTTGGCAACCAATTATCTATTCGTTCATGTAGTTGGACAACCAATTATCTTATGTATTTTGGCAACCAAATTTCTGTTGTTCATGGGTTTTGGCAAACCAATTATCTCATTGGTGATTGAACAATTACCTTTTGTGGATTTGGCAAACCCAATTATCTATTGGGTCATGTGTTGGCAACCAATTATCTGTTGGTGTTATGAATTTGGAAAACATTATCTGTTGGTTCATGGGATTTGGCAACCAATTATCTATTGGTTTATGTATTTGGCAACCAATTATCTGTTGGTTCATGGGTTTGGCAACCAATTATCTATTGGTTTATGTATTTGGCAATCAATATTGTTGGTTCTGATTGGCAACCAGTTATCTTTGTTCATGTGTTTTGGCAACCAATTATCTCGTTGGTTTATTCATGAGGTTTGGGCAACCAATTTATCTATGGTCATTTGTTTTGGCAACCAATTATCTTTTGGTTCATGTGTTGCAGCCAATTTTCTATTGGGTCATGTGTTTGGCAACCAATTATCTGTTGGTTTAGTATGTTGGCAACCAATTATCTGTTGTTCATGGGTTTGGCAACCAATTATCTATTGGCTTATGTTATTTGACAACCAATTATCTATGCGTTCAATTGGGTTTGGCAACCAATTATCTTTGGTTTATGTATTTGGCAACCAATTATCTGTTGGTTCATGGGTTTGGGCAACCAATTATCTATTGGTTTATGTATTTGGCAACCAATTATCTGTTGTTCATGGGTTTTGGCACACCAGATTATCTATTGGTTCATGTGTTTTGGCAACCAATTATCTGTGGGTTTCATGGGGTTTGCAAACCAATTATCTATTGGGTCCATGTGTTGGCAACCAATTATCCTGTTGGTTTACGTATTTTGCAGCCAATTATTGTTGGTTATGTATTGACAAACCAATTAATCTGTTGGTTTTATGCTATTTGGCAACCAATATATCTATTGGTTCATCTGTTTGGCAACCAATTATCTGTTGGTTTATGTATATTTGGAAAACCAATTATCTGGTTGGTTTATGTATTTGGCAACCAATTATCTGTTGGTTATGTATTGGCAACCAATTATCTATGGTTCATGTGTTTGGCAACCAGGGATCGGTGGTGGAGGAGGGGACAACCAATGAGCTAGGGGGTCAGGGGGGGGCAACCAAGGAGCGGTGGGCAGGGGGGGCAGCCAAGTAGCGAGGGGGGCAGGGGGGGGCAACCAAGGAGGGGGGGGGATGTATGGACAACCAAGGAGCGAGGGGGGAGGGGATGTGACAACCAATAGAGCGGGGGGGGCAGGGGGGGCAACCAAGGAGCCGAGGGGGCAGGGGGGGCAAACCAATGAGCTAGTGGGGCAGGGTGGGGCAAACCAAGGAGCGAGGGGGTGAGGGAGGGGACAACCAAGAATGGGGCAGGGGGGGCCAACCAGGACGAGTGGTGGAGGGAGGGGGCAACCAAGGAGCGGGGTGGGCAGGGGGGGGGCAACCAAGGAGCGAAGGGGCAGGGGGGGGGCAACCAATGAGCGATGGGTGTAGGGATGGGCAACCAAGAGCGGGTGGTGCAGGGGGGGGAACCAAGGAGCGAGGGGGTATGGGGGGGGCAACCAAGGAGCTGGGGGGCAGGGGGGGGGCAACCAAGGAGCTAGGGTGGGCAGGGTGGGGCAACCAAGGAGCGAGGGGGGAGGTGAGGGGGCAACCCAAGAGCGGGGGGGGCAGGGGGGGGGCCAACCGAAGTAGCTAGGGGCGGCAGGGGGGGGCAACCAAGGAGCGGGGTGTGGATGGTGGGGCAACCAAAGGAGCGGGGGGCGGGAGGGAGTGGGACATACCAAGTTATCGGGGGGGGGAGGGGGGGGCAACCAGGAGCGAGGGGGGCAGGGGGGGGGCAACCAAAGGAGCGGGGGGGGAGGGAGGGGACAACCAATGAGCGAGGGGGCAGGTGGGGGCAAACCAGGAGCGGTGGGGGCATGGGGGGGGCAACCCAAGGACGAGGGGGTCAGTGGGGGGCAACCAAGGAGCGGTGGGGGGAGGGAGGGGAAACCCAAGGACTAGGGGGATGGAGGGGACAACCAAGGAGCGGGGGGGGCAGGGGGGCAACCAAGGATCCGAGGGGGCGGCAGGGGGGGGGCACCCCCGGCGCGAGGGGGCCGGTGGTGGGCCCCCCGGGGCGGGGGGACGGGTAGGGGCCAACGCACGTCGCGGGGGGGCAGGGGGGCCACCCGTGCGCGCGGGGGGCGGGCCGGGGCCACCCCGGCGCCGGTCGGGGCAGGGGGTGAGATATACAATGAATTAGAGATGTATAGCGTGTTACTGTTAGATATACAATGAATTAGAGATGTATAGCGTGTTACTGTTAGATATACAATGAATTAGAGATGTATAGCGTGTTACTGTTAGATATACAATGAATTAGAGATGTATAGCGTATTACTGTTAGATATACAATGAATTAGAGATGTATAGCGTGTTACTGTTATATATACAATGAATTAGAGATGTATAGCGTGTTACTATTAGATATACAATGAATAAGAGATGTATAGCGTATTATTGTTAGATATACAATGAATTAGAGATATAAACCGTGTTACTGTAAGATATACAATGAATTAGAGATGTATAGCGTGTTACTGTTAGATATACAATAAATAAGAGATGTATAGTGTGTTACTGTTAGATATACAATGAATTAGAGATGTATAGCGTGTTACTGTTAGATATACAATGAATTAGAGATGTATAGCGTATTACTGTTAGATATACAATGAATTAGAGATGTATAGCGTGTTACTGTTAGATATACAATGAATTAGAGATGTATAGCGTGTTACTGTTAGATATACAATGAATAAGAGATGTATAGCGTATTACTGTTAGATATACAATGAATTAGAGATGTATAGCGTATTACTGTTAGATATACAATGAATTAGAGATGTAAACCGTGTTACTGTTAGATATACAATGAATTAGAGATGTATAGCGTATTACTGTTAGATATACAATGAATTAGAGATGTATAGCGTGTTACTGTTAGATATACAATGAATTAGAGATGTATAGCGTGTTACTGTAAGATATACAATGAATTAGAGATGTATAGCGTGTTACTGTTAGATATACAATGAATAGTTTATGTAATCAATGTGTGATGTACGGGATGAATGAGATAAGTTATGTGTAAGTGGTGTAGTGAATTAGAGTCCACCTGTACTAAATATGTGTGGGTACATTTGTTTATACCCTTGAAGGTTGATCTTAAGGCCCCAACCTTGGCAGCCTTCGAATCTGCGGCATCAAATGCTATCTTTGCTAAAATATTCTATTCATTCCTATTCAGTCCTTTTGTCCTAACATGTTTTCATGGAACACAATTTATCCTCTCGGACCATTTGTTTCAGTGTTTAGAGAAAAATGATATTTAAAAAAAAAATACCTTTAGAATATTAATTTGGTATTGTAATGAGGTTTCTATAACATTTGATGCTAAGAAAATCGATAACAGATAATAAAGAATCGAATAGAAGGTGAAAGTAAGGAATACAAATGAAGGACGTATAGAGAATTTTAAAGGGATACTCTTTTAACGAAAAATTAGTATTTTCGACCAAACATTGATTCCTTCTGGTTAATCGGGTTAACGTTCATCCTCAAAATTCACGAAATCGAACCGAAATATCAATAATTTTCTCAATATACCACATGAAATAATATTAACAGTTAACAGTGATTGAAGTACCTGTATTATTCGGTAACGAGTTTATTAATGATATACTTTATATTACGTGTGATCAAGTTTTAGACCCTGTTCAAACTAGTGATGTTTTGTATGCCTATATATCACTTCTTAGGTGTACTTGAACATACATGATATGACTTATTTGACAAAACGTGTCTTTACATCCGTCCTAACCTTATATATCACTGTTGACTCGTAGATTGTTGTGTTGTTCATCATTTTTGGCAAAATATGCAAAACAATTGTACATTTCACTTTTGTAAGTCCACAGGGTTCATTAGATATTTATGTCACCACAAACCATGCCATTATGTCACCAAAGTTATAGCATAGTGAGAGCACTGGTTTGACCGAATTCGGCTTTCCATTGGCATACACATCGAGTCCTTTTTGACCCTGTCAGGAAAATGGCAGCTAAATGTACCAGTATTTTGTTTTAGAAACATAACCAGCTAGAACTTAACTTGCAATTAAAATAACAGATTGTAGATGTCTCTATCATATAACGGAAGATAATTGTATGGATTGCTTTGTACTTTTCGGTTTATTGCATTAATTCCCCGTATCCAGTCGCTGTATACCTGTATTTTTTGCGAACTTGTGAAACACATTTTGAAAGTTATATAAAGTCCCCATGTCATAGTTACAATATAGTTCTACAAATGGCGCCTGGGTTTTTGAATGTTGGCTGTAACTAGTCATTTCTTATGTGTGATAGGTTTGGTGATTTAGTGAGGTTTCATGTAATGTCAAAACACTTTTCATTTATTTTAAGAAAGTATAATACCCTTTGCGGTATGAGTTTGTTTGTTTGTTTGTTTGATTAATTAACGTCCTATTAACAGCTATGGTCATGCAAGGACGGCCTTCTATGTATCTGGTGTGCTGCGTGTATGTTGTGCAAGGTGAGTGTTTTGGGAGACTGCGGTATATTCATGTTTTGTCTTCTTGTATAGTGGAACTGTTTGAGACACCATATCATAAGATAGATAATAAATATATTATTTGAAGGGGGATTTATTGGCTATCATTGTAGCAGCCACTTGTTAATTCAATTTAAAAAAAATGAAATAAGTTTTGACATTTCCACTCTGCATTTAATTTAAGGTAAGTGAAAAAAGGCATAAAAAATGGTGAGGGGTGCTGACAGGGATGGGGGGCATTAATTGGGTGGAATACGATAAATCCAAATATGGTTTATAGAGCATTTCTGTGACAATCTGAATAACATAAACTGTAATTTCTTTTTTGCTCTATTCTCTGTTAACACTACACTTTTAATATTTTACTATGTTATAATGGAGTTCTCAAATCTAGTATGCATCACGCTTTTCCATCTTCACATATAAAATATTAGTACATAACGTGACTTTGTCTTGCGTTTTCATTGATTCAGTCACCGGGCACTAGGCCTATTCAGCCATAGTCCTGGTACTCTAGTTCCCCGCGGAACTATGGTTTGGCGCGCTTTTTGTTACGTACGTCACATTGACAAAAATGGCGTCACTGTCGCTATTTGTGCTGTTCACTCGCAACAAGCTGTATGCGGACGAAGTTTTGCAAAAAACTATGATGTCATGGTTTGGAAACTTGAATGCCGACAAATTTACAGAGAAAAACACTGAGCAATTAACAAAATATGCAGTAAGTATTTTCAAAGATTTCTGCCTGGAAAAATGTATTGACGCCTCCGACCATGACATTTCTATTTAAGTTGTCCAAATCCGTAGCCGCACTAGTTGAAAGAGATATTGTTATTGTTGATCGTATATATTTGTTTGTCCTATCATTTAATTATTTTCTTTAATCGTATATGTACTAAAAACATTATTACGTTCTTTTGAGGGCACTATGGTCTTATAGTGTTGTCGAGGGATGGCATAGTACCCGAGCCGGGGCGAGAGTACTATGCCATCCTAAGAGAACACTTTAGGACCATAATGGCTTCAAAAGAAGGCAATAATATATGAATATTTACGTCATCCTATTTCTCTATCCATTTCGCGCTTACTTGAATATCATTTTACTAATACTATATGAGGCTCAAGTTTGTGTCCTGTATGGCAGTCGCCTTTGTCAGCGTTTTATTGCTGTCTTTCATAATTGACAGACATTCGTTAGAGGAAGTATAGCACAGAGGAACTCATTAATTCATTATTTCACAAAAGATGTCAAATACGGGAACATTCCATTACACGTAAAGACGAATATTTTCCTCAATGTGCGACACATGCAAGGGGGATTATTTTTGTCATTGCGACAATGATGTCAATTAAATAAATTAAAAACTGTTCAGTTATCTTTTGTTATAACAACGATGCGTCGGGGTAATTTACCAGAAATTCTTACTGTAAGTGCAATCATTTTTAAATTTTATAAAATCAAAGGAGATGCTAAACTTTACAGAATTGTTTGTGTATTTGTTAAAATGGATATATTCTGAAACAACACTCACCTTTGAGAAGAACAAGAGAGCTGAGCCACATCATGATTTTCCTCTTTGAAATCTACTGCACTGTTGTAAGGCCAGCAAAGGGATATGCACGGAATGGGACGCTTCACATACCACAGCGGATATATACACGAGAAAAATAGTCCATAAATGTTGCATAGTATAAGTTTCTGAGGACGAAAGGGAATTCGATTTAAGAAAATTATTGATTATTGGATACTTTTAAGATTAAATTAAGATTCTTGCTTAAAAACAAAATCTCGCATAAAACCTCACAACTTTATAAGAAGGTCCTATTAGTGAATGTGAAAACGATTATCCAATGTTTGCAAGCACATCCGCAATTTCTAAAATGAATCGCGTGGTTTTAGCAAGGAATGGTACTATCTTTCTTGTTTCTATTATATTACTGCTATTTGCCTCATTAAACAAAACATCAAAACATGGATTATGAAGGATATTAATCAATTATTTCATTTAATCTAGGAAGTTAAATGCCATCAATTGTTGGAGCCTGTGCTTGGTTTTTTTGGGTTTTTCGCAATGGATGAGAAATGTTCGAATGTATTGTTGTGACCTTGTCATTGTGTGTGAGGCTTAAGCCAATCAACATATGGTAATTACATCCGTGTGTACAAAAGGGATTATTTAGATATTACAAGAATATTGATTGAATGAAAATGTCAAAAGAGTAAACGAGGTTTATAACTACAAATCTTCCAACGAAAAAAAAAATCACAGTAAGTAATTTTTATTGACGAAAATGGATGTTAGAAAGAATGACGCATGTTTGCAAGCACATTAGATATTTCTTAATGAATCACATTATTTGGTTAAAGGGACATGAACCTAAATAAACCATGTAAATTTCAGTAATAAACATATTTAAGACGTATCAGATACCTTACTAAGTAATATATATCAATTATTGTGCAAATGTGTCAAATAACATAATCATAATGGAAATTCCATCTTTCTGTATTTTGGACCGGCCCGGTCGAATTTCGCAACGATAGTATAATAGTGTTGAACTTTAGTGACCTCCCACAATGCACTGCACAAATTAAATGCATGTAAACAAAATGGTGGGTCAAAAACGTGGGTGAAGCGAACACAAACGAATTACGATAGAAAACAGTGTACGTCAAGAGTCCGTAACGTGCGCGATTGGGAAAGTAGGTAGATATAGATGGATCGCTGAAATGCAAGAGACGGGAGCAACTCCCCACTTTATACTTGCGTGATGTACATATGTGCAATAAGTCAGGAACCTCAAGTCGCGGTGCCCTGTCATGATCGAATGAAAAGTCTCGTTTGACTTTTGACTTATCATTCTTACGCTAAATACAAATTATTTTATAACAAATATGAATTAAACTTCGTTTGTCAACCATCGTAAATCAGAAAATAATTCTAAAATGTGTGTCACGTCAGCGAGGTTGTTGTTCATTATAACCTCGCTTTCGGCCAGCTTTCGTTTTGTGTTCCAAAAATAGAATATGACGATCTATCTTTATCATTTTGAGGTAGGAATTCCCCACGTTTTCCTGTCGTTTAAGATAACAAAATCAATGTTATAAAATATTCAATCAACATCTGAAAACCACATCTAAGCATACAGAACAAATTATTTAAGGTTCATGTCCCTTTAAAGGTAGGTTTCGTCCAATGAAATATAAAGTTTACGAAATTGAAATTTATCCTGTTCATAGATGTAATCATCAGATCATTTTCGATGCATACAGTGAACAATATGGGTGGTCAGTTGTCTAGCTTGACCAGGAAAATAGAGCGAAGTCAAGCTTTATATAGAACATGGCGTATTGTTTTCCACGGCATGTTTAGTAAAAAAAACCAACAACAAATCGAAGTACGGTGGATTGTTCATACATGTCATATAATCTATAACACTTTAATAACTTATATACGTTCGCTAGCTTAGTACATCAAACATGTATGTAGTTAGTCTGCCGCTGTATGTGCGCTGGCACATGTGTTGAAATTTAACTCATCACGTGCAACACAGTCCAAACAGAATCCGGGCGAATCCGGGCGAGTCCCGCTTGAGATGTGGCTTGTATTTCTTCTATTGCTACTTGCCATTTGCTACATGCCATCTCTGAGTTATATTCCCTAGATATTCTAATTTCCTACTCTGTGATGATGCCGATTTCGTTCACTTTTGGTGCGTTACAATGCTCACGCGTGAAACTTCGACAACACAATCCATCAAAGCTTCATTTGCATACAATCCTGTCAGCCTGACGATCGTAATAAATAAAGGATTTCCTTCAATTTTGTATTCAAGATACATTTGTTCCATCTCATATGCATTAAGAAATTAAATTGAGGTATCTTTAATATGTTTTTTCACATTTTCTTCCTTTAAAGGGACAATTCAGTCTAATAGAATATTAAAATGTGTACATATCGGAAAAAAAACCCAGTTCTAATGGAAATTGGATCAGTCGGTTTACTGTGATATGCCTGAAAAGCCCATGGTGGTGACATGTGTGTGAAATGTTCAAACTCGCTCGCTGTCCGCCATTACACACTGTGGTCGAACTTCTTGTATGCCGAACTCTGTCCCTTGCTAAACTGCTCAGATCGCTCTGACAGTAGTGTTTTTAACTTATTAGGTGAATTGTCTTGCCTAAAAATCATTTTATCACCTTCTCAGTGGTTATGTAGTTCATTTGTTTAACGTGCGTGACTTTGGCTCGGGTATAGGTACAACGTCCATATTGTACCTGCTTAATCGTATTGATCAACGATTTGATATTTCAGCGATATTAATTAAAATACTTAACAATGTCGTGGAATTGGTCAATGTTTTACGTTATATGTTTCATAAGAAATGTAGAGCAATACATTTACGCCATATTTTGCTTCTTGGTGTAAAAGAATTAGCCTGAGTGTATTGTCTCTTTAAGGAAAAGGACACTATGGTGGTCTTTCTTATCTTGATTTTACACCTATTTTCCTCGTTATTTTTTTAAAATTAGAATTGAAAATCGCCATGAATTGCGAAGGATTTGATCAATTACTGTGATATTAAATCATTATTAAATCCAAGAAGTTTAAATGCGAATTAATAAAGTGCTGTGTGAGGCAATGCGTTTTCTAATAGGATTGGCTTGACTTTGATGAAAAGAAGAGAGTCAAAAGAGTTCTTATATAATGTTATGGCTTTGTCAATGACCGTAACGCTTATTCCAAAACAACACGTGATGTTTGATTAGTTGTCCTTTTCCAAAATATACATCTTGTGGTCTTTAAAAATTTGTGTGTAACTTTTTTATATTTGTGTGTGAAAAAATGGTTTGTGTGTAAAAATAAATATTTGTGTGTGATTTTGTTTTATATTTGTGTGTGAAAATTACACAGAAATATCTATTTTTACACACAAGTATATTTTTCACACACACAAAGAACATATTGAACATAAATTTTATTTTTACATATAATTATAAAAAATATTACAGAAACATTTATTGTTTTTACACACAAATTTAAGATACAGAACACATATAACGATATATGACAAGACATGTTTTTTCTTTACACATTTTATTTTACTTCTTGAATTTTGCAACGTTCGACACGCCATAAAAGTGTTTAGGTTTAATGTAGTTGGTGTGGAAAATGATCGATTTTTTATGATATTCTTGATATTATTTACAATCTTCTGAGTACAGATATATGAATTGACTGCAAGCCATGATGGCACTTACGAAAAGACGATCGAAATGAAACGAAAGAATGGAGCAGACGAATCAGGTTTTTTTTCTTCAGTGACAAAAGTTACTTACTATACACCATTACCATCGTTGAAAAGTTTAAGCGTCTAATTTTAGTTGAAGATAAAAATATTGAAAATGATTAATTGCGCCCTGAAAACATTCCGTGTCACTTTGTCCTACATGGGACGAAGTATTGATGACACATGCACTTAAAGCAAAATTTTATATGTACTTTTTTGTTTATTATTTTTATATAGACGATTAAACATCAGTTATTGTTCAAATGGTATAATCGTATAATCGTATATGTGTGTGAGTGAATGTCTGTAGGTTTTGTCAGGCTTCGGTATAATCGTATGTGTGTGTGAGTGAATGTCTGTAGGTTTTGGCAGGCTTCGGTATTAGCGTGTTGTTATTGTGTGAGTGAATGTCTTTATGTTTTGGCAGGCTTCGGTAAACTCATGTTGTGTCTCCTTGTGATAGTGTGTTTTGGCAGGCTTCGGTATAATCTTGTTGTGTCTCCTTGTGATAGGTTGTTTTTGCAGGATCTTTTGTGTTTCCTTCGGATAGTGTGTTTTGGCAGGCTTCGGTATAATCTTGTTTTGTCTCCTTGTGATAGTGTGTCTTGGCAGGCTTCGGTATAATCGTGTTGTGTCTCCTTGTAATAGTGTGTTTTGGCATGCTTCGGTATAATAGTGTTGTGTCTCCTTGTGATAGTGTGTCTTGGCAGGCTTCGGTATAATCGTGTTGTGTCTCCTTGTGATAGTGTGTCTTGGCAGGCTTCGGTATAATCGTGTTGTGTCTCCTTGTGATAGTGTGTTTTTGGCAGGCTTCGGTATAATAGTGTTGTGTCTCCTTGTGATAGTGTGTCTTGGCAGGCTTCGGTATAATAGTGTTGTGTCTCCTTGTGATAATGCAACTTTTGCCCTTTGTACAGTATTATCTCACTTAAGCCACCAGAGCCAAAAGAGGAGTTATTGTCGAAGTATAGCGAGTTGATATCTCAATTCACTTTATCATACCGAATTGTCTTGATAAAATATCTTTACAGCATTATTTCGCCTGTTTTTGACACGCTATGATATTGCGGTAGAATTCGGTTTTGTCTTTATATCTTTGAGACTCAACTAATCTTGAAATATGTTGTTTTATTTTTGGCATTAAAGCCAGCCTTCGCATGGTAAAGCGAACATGTAAGGTCATGCATAGTCCTCATATAGAATACTCATGCAATATTCAATGAAATAACGTACTTATCTGTTGCCAAAATCTCGGACACCAAGGTTGACTGTTGTTGTATCAATATTTCATCCCAATTTGTTACGTATCAATATTTTTGTTTAAAGATGCTCCACCGCCGACAGAGCATAAATGATATTCATCATTTAAACAATAATTAGTGTTTAATCGTGTATACATAAGTCTAATTAACACAAAAAACAATATAAAATAATTTGTTTTGCCTTTGGGTCATGAGCAATCAGTACTTCATTCCATATAGGATATAGTGCCACGGATTTTTTTCGGGATGCAGTTAATTATTTTTTATATTTTTAACTTGAAGTAAAATTAGAAGCTCAAACTTTTCAACGGCGGTAATGGTGTAAAGTAAGTAACTTTTGTAACTGAAGAAAAATACTAAATCGTCTGCTGTTGTTTTTGATAGTGAAAAAATACCATTTGTCAGCGGTGGAGCATCTTTAATTATCAATTTTGTCTTTTGTAAATTATTTAGAATTCTTGATTCAACTACACGCAATATCATATTAATTGATTGCTTTTGAAATAAGTACCCCTTCAAATATAAAATGGCTTCATGTAGGCTATTTACGAAAAAAACTAAATGACATGACATGATATCTGCCTGTCTATCATGGACATGACATGATATCTGCTTGTCTATCATGGACATTGTTATGTTACATACGACTCGGAGACTGTTTACTCTAGCTCTACAAGTTTTAATCTGAATCAATCTACAGTATTGTTCTAGATACATTCACACGGTTCCCATCATCATAAACATGACACCAGGGTCATAGGGTAACACCTGGGTAGTTGATCTAGCAGGCGGTGCCTCGCTGGACCTAATTGGATAGATAACGAACCACACACTTAATATATTTATGTGTCACTCATTGATAACACTACATGCTCCCCTTCTGATCAAGTCACTGGAGAATTTTAATTCTGGATTCATTAAATATAGTGTATTATAATGATCAGTAGTGGTTTAACAGTAGGTCTGTTTTGTTTTGGATGGTTTTGAGATTCTTCCCGATCTTGTGGGTGTGTCTTATCATATCCTCGCTCGCTTCATCCAATCTAATGACTGGATTTTGATTTCAGGCACGCGGTACTACATTCCTGGTGGCAGGGGCTGATTCTCAGAAACATCTGGGTGTTTCTTGCACTACAGGTTTGGAGGGCATTATACTGGTAAATTTTCTCATTATTTCTCCTAAATCACCATCTTTTCGTAGCGGATTAAATATAGCGAAGCGCGGTATTCCGCTTTGCCCTTATTCACCATGTCCCGTCTATAGTGTTTTCGCTTATCTTTTTACCCAAATCACGGTCATTTGGGTTATAATCTTCTAAGTCTCGCGTGCCCTTGATCTCTGTGTCGAAAATATAGGACTTTTAGTTTTTGTTTCCGGGCTTTTTCGAAAGTTTCCTGATGTTTGCCGCTCGTATTTGCAAGTTTTTGGCTTTAGCGTTTTTGCGAGGCGACTGGTATCTGCGCGTTTGTGGTTTTCTACTCATATAATAATTCGGCCGGAACTGAATCCGTTTGTTGTAGTCGGAGTTGATCTGTAATGTTTAACTAGAGCTATATAGAGATCGCTTGCTTTCTTAAGCATCTTTTTCCAGCAGTTTGCACAGCTTCTTTCTGCCATCCCGTTACTTTGGTGGATATCTAGGGCTACTTGTTGTAATTGGTAAAATCGCTACTCTCTGAAAACTGTTTGAATTTGGCAGAGGAGCTATTGGTGACCGTTGGTCCGATACTAACACTTCAGGTTATCGCCGTGGTCTAGCAAATAAAAAGAAACGCAGGAAGAAAGTTGTTTGGTTTTTTTGGATGAATAGTGTTGTGAATGGCGGCTTTCCGTATCAAATTTTGCTTATCTCTTATTATACCGCGCGAGTAATTAATCCTAACCAACCATAGATACGTTTGACCGTTTAAGTGCAAACAAAGTCTGTATGCAAGTCTTTGCCACGGGGACGGCAAGGATATTCGTCGAATCATTTGATTCATCCTGCTCGTTTGTAATTTCAATAACTACCCCTTTGACATGATTTAACAACTTA
>SAYR01073692.1:880933-923176 GCA_004382745.1 Argopecten irradians irradians | reverse complement strand
CACATGAGGATACACAGAGAACAAAAACCCAATGTGAGGAAATTATACAATACCAGCTCAATGGATAAACACTGCAACATATAGACCAAGAAAAAGATATAGGAGTAGTTCCACGTTAAGCTTCGACAGCCATATATCAGAGAAAGTAAAAAAAAAAAAAAAAAGCCAATTCCATGTTTGGACTTTTGAGAAGAACTCTTCAGTTTTTAGACATCAAATTATGCTTAGTTCGGTCTCATTTGGACTATGCTTGCCCCGTATGGGCGCCTTACCTACAGAGGCATATAGAAATGATAGAAAGTGTCCAAAGAAGAGCGACAAAATGTCTACCAGGAATGTCACATCTAGCATACAGTCAGAGGCTGGAGAAACTGAAATTACCAACATTGGCATATAGAAGAATACGAGGAGACATGATAGAACTCTTCAAAATTTTAGATGGAGTATATGACTCCGAATGTTGTAACATTTTATCTTTATGGAAAGATGCAACGGACCGCGAGAGCAGCAGGGGACACAAGAGGAAGCTATTCCATATAAGACCTAACTATGAGATTTGGAGAAACTTTTTTTTCACTAAGAGCTACTAAGATATGGAACGATCTACCAGAGAATGTAGTGATGGCGCCAAATATAAACTCCTTCAAAAATGCATAAGATAAACATTGGAAAGAACAAGAACTCTTATACAACTACAAAGCCTTTATACATCACTAATTTATTATTATTACCGGACATAATTTCTTAACTGTAAACTTTATATTTTGTCTGAGTCTAGTATAGAGAACTTTACATATAAGTCCCGATCCAGATGTAAACTTATTAGATCGCGGTACATCGATAAGATAGTGAGTATAAGATCGCGGGACATTGATTAGATAGTGAGTATAAGATCGCAGGACATTTATAAGATAGTGAGTATAAGATCGCGGGACATTGATAAGATAGTGAGTATAAGATCGCGGGACATTGATTAGATAGTGAGTATTAAATCGCGGGACATTGATTAGATAGTGAGTATCAGATCGCGGGACATTGATAAGATAGTGAGTATTAGATCGCGGGACATTTATAAGATAGTGAGTATTAGATCGCGGGACATTGATTAGATAGTGAGTATCAGATCGCGGGACATTTATAAGATAGTGAGTATAAGATCGCGGGACATTGATAAGATAGTGAGTATAAGATCGCGGGACATTGATTAGATAGTGAGTATTAGATCGCGGGACATTGATAAGATAGTGAGTATTAGATCGCGGGACATTTATAAGATAGTGAGTATTAGATCGCGGGACATTGATTAGATAGTGAGTATTAGATCGCGGGACATTGATAAGATAGTGAGTATTAGATCGCGGGACATTGATAAGATAGTGAGTATTAGATCGCGGGACATTGATAAGATAGTGAGTATTAGATCGCGGGACATTGATAAGATAGTGAGTATTAGATCGCGGGACATTGATAAGATAGTGAGTATTAGATCGCGGGACATTGATAAGATAGTGAGTATTAGATCGCGGGACATTGATAAGATAGTGAGTATTAGATCGCGGGACATTGATAAGATAGTGAGTATTAGATCGCGGGACATTGATAAGATAGTGAGTATTAGATCGCGGGACATTGATTAGATAGTGAGTATTAGATCGCGGGACATTGATAAGATAGTGAGTATTAGATCGCGGGACATTGATAAGATAGTGAGTATTAGATCGCGGGACATTGATAAGATAGTGAGTATTAGATCGCGGGACATTGAATAGATAGTGAGTATTAGATCGCTGGACATTGATAAGATAGTGAATATTAGATCGCGGGACATTGAATAGATAGTGAGCTTTAGATCGCCGGACACTGATTAGATAGTGAGTATTAGATCGCGGGACATTGAATAGATAGTGAGTATTAGATCGCGGGACATTGATTAGATAGTTAGTATTAGATCGCGGGACATTTATAAGATAGTGAGTTTTAGATCCCGGGACATTGATAACATAGTGAGTATTAGATCGCGAGATATTGATAAGATAGTGAGTATAGATCGCGGGACATTTATAAGATAGTGAGTATAAAATCCGCGAAAAATGTAGTATGATACCTTGAAAATCAGATAGCGAAAAAATTAAAATGACAAAAAATATAATTTTCTTATTTTTACTTATGATAGGGAAAAAATTGACACCTTTTAATAGCCGACTATTCTGTGCGACAATAAAGTGTGTTTTATTTGATATCCTATCATTATTATTTAGAATATCAATTTTGATTCTACCATGGTTGATGTGGCACATGGTTTACACTTCATATTGTATGGATACCACAAACATGTACCGTTGCATGCGGACAGTTTTCTAATGATTTACTTTCTCTTTTATTCATTTCATATCATAATTATATAATTGAAAAATTGAAAATTTCAATTTGATATGACATTTATTTCAATTCATATCTTGTTCTGCACAATAGTTACAGGAATAAGCATCAATACTATCAATTTACAATGGAAACTGAGAAGTTCATAGAACAAAACACTACATATACAAATATTGTGAATTAGATTTTATGTTTTGTCTGGGCCGGCCCCATAAAACTATTCTCATACAGATTTTTTACTCAAGTATATGATTTTACATAAACTTGAGTAAAACAAAATCTGTCTGAGGAATTTTTATTGTGCCGGGCCCTGGTAATCAAGAACAAAGACGAAATTTGAAAACAAAAATGGAAAGGGGCAAAATATTGTAAATATTATAAAACAATCTTTGAAATCTGCTATTACGATACATACAGATGCTTAACCGCTAATGAATGGTATCATTTATCTTTAAAAAAGGAACAGGCGAATTTTTTTACTTCAGTTACCAAAGTTATCATCATTGAGCTTCCGATTTTACTTCAAGATTCAAATTACTTGGGTCTCGAAAAAAGTCAATGATAATATGTCATATATCGAATGAAGTACTGATTGCGCACCAACCAAACCCAAATCAAGTTCTTTCATATCATTTTTGTGTTAATTTGACACACAATTGCATGTGTAATTATAGTTCAAATGATGAGTATCGCTTAGGCACTGTCGACGGTGGAGCATTTATAAATATCAAGCTGATATGACATTTTCCACACACGAAAAAATTCAATGCAATTTCATCCTTTTGTAAGACTACCAGAAGGTATATAAAAATCACATGGCATTAAATAATATAGAGCAGCACACGTTTGGGGCGAACGTGATGGAGAAAAAAGTGTCTAATATACATATAATGGTCGTTTGTCTCTTCATCTCAATGAATCAAGTAAATAAATTCACGATCAGCTACACTCCGTTCTCAATCTGGATGCGTAGATCCGACTCGTCCTTCTAACCATGTAGCAGAAAAGTGGCACGATATGCATGTCTCAAAAAGGTTAATTTTCCAGTTTTAAATTAAATGAGCCGTTTTATTGTTTCATACGACAAGAGAAAAATGACGAAAATTGTGAATGCGGTCTTTGAAAACAGGAATAATATTGTAAGTATCGTGCTGTTATAGAGTACCATATCATGTTCATGAACCATTTTGTGCAAACTGGTTATTTTGTGATATTTAAGTCTTTGTTCAATTGGCAGTCAACCAGTCTCAAAACATGCATAGAACTTGATTTTACCTATCAACCCTGTACCCACCATCCCCCCCCCCCCCCCTCCCCCACCACCACCACTCCCCATCCCCGTGAATATTATTGCTTTTAGATCATCCAATAAATCTGGCTGTGCTTTAGTAAGGAAATAACAAACAAACAACATCACCGTTAACTTTCGCTATTTTTGTCATAGTGAAAAATGTTACTTATATATAATTATAGTATACACATTTTTCTCCGTCTATCTGAGGTTTAAACTGTCCAATTTTACCACTTTTTTATAAAGAAGCAGCAATGGAAGTATTTTTGATATTAAAAGTAAAAAATCTTTTTGTCATGTAGACGAGAAAAATAGACTCGAAAGATGTCGAATCATCCGAACTCTTCCGAACATCGTCTCGACAATCTCGAAGACAGAGTTGTGATACCAAGAGAAAATGTCAACAATTTTTTCATAAACAAATCATGTGGTCGACCTCAGCAGATTTGATATTTGATACACACAATATTTTACGGCAATGTGTGATTTCGATGTAGTACCAGCATGATATGCTCACATTAGCCAGAAGGAAAACACTTACACGTGGAGGTCGTGTCGACGTCAGTCACGTGATACGATTCGGACTTCCAACAAACTCAAAGTTATTCAAAACTACATGTAGCAATACATCATCCCTAGATTTCGGCTCTCTTATAGGCCAATATATGCTTTTGGGGAGCTTAATCGTCGAGTTATATGTCCATGTTAAAATATCAAACGTTAAGGGACATATCGTTACAGTGAAATTCGCATGAATTTAAGTATCAATCTCAGATGAGATAATAAATTTATGTACTTGAAACTACCGTAACCTGATATCATTTTATGTGAGGTACCTATAGTGTAATATGTATAATCATGAAAACATAATAATAGATGGGGCCTGAGGATGACTCCATGGAGAACACCAACTGGCCACTTGCTAAGCACAACAAACTACGCATCACTCAAGCAAGTGTTTTTCGTCTACTCCAAAAGGTCCGAGCTAATCTCCCCGTTTCCTTGTATATGTATTAAGAATAGATCGCTTCTATCACATCGGGAACAAAGTGTCCTTTGTGATCGTAGTGGAAGATATCATAGAAGTGGTAGGAGATATTGGCGTGGTAGGAGAAGTGGGCGTGGTAGGAAAAGAAGACGTGGTATGAGAAGTAGGCATGATAGGTGGAGTGGGCGTGGTAGTAGAAGTGGGCGTGGTAGGCCAGGTAGGCGTTGTATGAGAAGTAGGCGTGTTAGGAGAAGGAGGCGTGGTAGGAGAAGTGGGTGTGGAAGGGGAAGTAGGCGTAATAGGAGAAGTGGGCGTGGTAGGAACAGAAGGCGTGGTATATGAAGTGGGCGTGGTAAGGGCGAGGTAGGCGCTGCAGGAGAAGAAGGCGTGGTAGGAGAAGAAGGCATGGTAGGAAAAGAATGCGTGGTAGGTGGAGTGGGCGTGGTAGGCGAAGTAGGCGTAGAAGGAGAGGAAGGCGTGGTAGGAGAAGTGGGCGTGGTTGGAGAAGAAGGTGCGATAGTAGAAGTAGGCGTGATAGGTGAAGTGGGCGTGGTAGGCGAGGTAGGCGTGGAAGAAGAAGTTGACGATGTATGCGTGGTAGAAAAGGTGGGCGTGATAGGAAAAGTAGGCGTGGTAGGCCAGGTAGGTGTGGTAGGAGAAGAAGGCGTGATAGGAGAAGTAGGCGTGGTAGGAGAAGTAGGCGTGGTCGGAAAAGTGGGCGTGGTAGGAGAAGTGGCGTGGAAGGCTTAACTGATGTAGTTCGTATCGTAGTCTAGATACACCCATCGTTCACATACAGGTCTGTTGCGTTGCTCACAGTGATGTTGGCTGTGTTGTATACAGAATAAAGCCGACATGTTTTACATTCTTCTTCGCCAGCTTTAGTAACAGTGAACGACACACAGTCATAATTCCGAACACAATATACTGCACATCGCCTGAGGGAAGTGTTGTTCTTCTCCTCTATAAACCCCGTACTGATCTCACTGTTTTCGTGTATCCGTATAAAGTGTAGATTGTTCCTATCAGACTGGACACAGGTTGTTGGCCTTGGAGCTGTGGTGGGGGCAGGCGTGGTCGGCAACCGTGACCGATCTATAAATAGAAACATCACAATGTCTTTTTATATTGTTAAATCATGCATCATGAAGTATGCATGTTTACACTTTGGACATCCCTGATACTCCTTAGGTTACTCTCACTGTCGTCATATCCACCTCTCGATTATGTCATAGTAAATAAGAGATGACATGAAATGAGACAATATTGTTTGATGTGTAAAAGGTTTGGATAAATAACGGTACAACGTATTGGTTTTCAGTTTGGGCGTCGCTCTTTTGTAATATTCATAGAAGTATCTAGGCTTGTGATATATATCATTTTTTAATGCCTTCAATTGTGTTTTCCTTGTATAGAGGACGTAGTCTCAGCATTCACGGATTTGTCACCGTTTTAGCTCACCTGGTCCGAAGGATCAAGGTGAGCTTATGCCATACCGTAGCGTCCGACGTCCGTTCGTCCGTCCGTCCGTCCGTCAACAATCGACTTCTTCTCCATAACCGCTGGTCAGAACTCAACAAAATTTGACTGGTAGCATCCTTATGGGTTACTGACTGAAAATTGTACAAATGATAGGACTGACCCCAGGGGCCTAAGGGGCAGGGCCAAAAGGGGTCTATTTGGCTATTTTCATATAAACGACTTCTTCTTTGAAACTAAGCATGGGATAGCATTCATAATGCAATGGTAACATCCTTATAGGGTCAACCTTACACAAATGATAGGGCTGACCCCCCCCCCGGGGGGGGCCTGAGAGGAGGGGTCAAAAGGGGTCAATTTGGCTATTTCCATATAAATAACTTCTTTCCTGCAACTGAGCATAGAAGAACACTCATAATGCAATGGTAGCATCCGTATAAAGTGGGGAATCAAAATTGTACAAATGATGGGGCTGACCGCACAGGGACCTGAGGGGTAGGGTCAAAATGGGTCAATTTGACTATTTCCATCTTAACGACTTCTTTTCTACAACTAAGCATGGAACATCCTTATAGGGTGGGGATTCAAACTTATGCAAATGATAGGGCTGAACCCCCGGGGGCCTGAGGGGAGGGGTCAAAAAGGTTGATTAGGCTACTATTTTTATATGAATTACTTCCTCTCCGGAACTATGCATTGGACAGCATATTCGTATGGTATCTATAGCATCATTATATGGTTGGGATTCAAAATTAAACAAATCATGGGGTCAATTTGTCTTTGAGATGATTGAATCACTAATTACTAAATTACAGAATTACTAAAAAAAAACACCAAGAAAAAACAAAACAGGTGAGCGATACAGGCCCTCTGGGCCTCTTGTTTTCAGCGAGTTAGTTTTTTGTTCATCGGGAAGACCATGATTGATGTCATGAATACACGCGGCGTGACCGTGACGTATATTGTCGATAACATCATGAATTTCGATGGACGGTCTAGACAACGGATACCACTTTCGATACTCCAGGGGTTTCTTTCACTGTCGTTCTATCAAATCACAGGCTTACAGAGAAAACGGACTAAACAAAGACTAAAGAAAACAGGTGCATCACAGGCTTACAGAGGAAACGGCCAATCACATGCTTACAAGGAAAACGGACCAATCACAAGCTTACAGACGAATCGAACCAATCACAGGCTTAATTTTGATGATTGCAAAGAAGCGACACCCACATTGAAAGTCTAACGGTCAATTAACTGTTATTCGATCAACAATTTTCTGATGTACCTCAAAGGACAAATCTCGACTACTCTGCCTTACAAGTCGTCTTACACAGAACCTGCTCATCTTTTTTAATATGTGTTATAACTGAGCAAAAAATGTTGACATGTTATTTTTTCATCAGCAATGTATTTAAACCCATTAGAGAAAATCACTCAAATGGACAGACAAACGTGTACGTTGCCTTAAAACATTAGTTACCACATTATAGAGTTCATAAAAAAGCAGTTCAAACTAATAATCCAGCTCATTGGGAAAATTTTAGAAATCTTAGAAATGAAACTATAACTTTGATTCGTCATGCAAAATCTGTATATTTGGATAATTTAGAAAAATCTTTAAATGATATAAATACTTCTTCGTTTAAATGGTGGAAAACCGCAAAAACTCTACTTAAGTTCAATAATAAACACTCTATTATTCCACCATTAAATTATAACAATTCTTTCTTGTTCCATCCTATAGATAAAGCCGAAGGTCTTGTTGACTATTTTACATCAATATCAACTTCTTCTGATAATATTGATCCTTTGCCTGCTGTCCCAGAATCTCCTAACATACTTGATAATATTTTAATTCAGGAACAGGAAGTCAGAGATCAAATAATTATAATAAATGGAAATAAACCTGCTGGCTCTGATGGCATAATACCTAAGGTCCTGAAACTTCTTTTATCATCAAATGTTACACCCTTAACTATTTTATTCAACAAAACATTATCAACTAGCTTTGTTCCTTCGTCTTGGAAACTTTCTAATATAAATGCTATTTATAAAGGCAAAGGTAGTGATAATGACATTTCAAATTACCGACCAATTTCAATTACATCTTGTCTTAGTAAAATATTAGAAAAGATTATCTTCAAACATTTATACAATCATCTTGTTGAACATGAAATGTTATCAAAATACCAATCAGGATTTATTCGAGGAGACTCAACTATTTATCAATTACTCTCAATGTATGACACATTTATAAAAAATTAGATGAAGGGCTAGAAACTAGATCTATTTTTTGTGATATTAGCAAAGCCTTTGATCGGGTTTGGCACCCCGTATTACTTTATAAGCTTGAAATGTATGGTGTTAAAGATAATGTCTTAAATTGGTTTAAAAGTTATCTAGATAATCGTCAACACAGAGTTATAACTAAAGGTTTCTCCTCTTCATATCGTCAGGTAAGTGCGGGTGTCCCCCAGGGCTCAGTTCTCGGTCTTTTTCTTTTTCTAATCTATATAAATGACATAACTGATTGTATAACAAATGATAAAAGACTATTTGCAGATGAAACCTCTCTTTTTAAGGTCACAGACATTTCTCCTTTAGATACAGCAAATAGTTTATCTGAGGACCTTGATAAAACAGAATCGCTTACTTTCAGTCGCAAAAGAAATATTATATGTCCAGATGTCTTATTCCAAAATGAGGTTATCAAAAATGTCAAAAACCACAAACATCTAGGCTAATTTCTTTCTGAGGATGGTAAATGGCACCACCATATTCACTACATTTACAAAAAAGCTTGTAATCGTATAAACCTGTTAAAAACTGTTAAATATAAATTGAGTCGAAAATCTTTAACTAATATATATGTTTCATATATTAGACCAATATTAGAATATGGTGATATCTTGTTTGATAATTGTACACAACAGGAAGCATTACTTCTTGAATCTATTCAAATAGAGGCTGTCCGAATTATCACTGGACTGCGTATGGGAACATCTCATTATAAACTTTACTCAGAACTTGGCTGGGATACACTTGCCACAAGGCGCAAAAAAACATAGACTTGTCCTTCTTTATAAAATTTTATCAGGAACTGCTCCTTCCTATCTAAACGAATTAATTGAACAATACTTTAATAATGAAAACCCATATTTGTTAAGAAATGAAAGATTATTTGCAATTCCTTTTAGTAGATCTACCATTTATGCTAATAGTTTTATTCCAAAAACTCTGAAAGATTATAATGAACATGCACTTAGATTTGATTTAACCAATATCACCTCTATTAACCAATTTTAAAAACTTCTAAACCAGAATATTAGTGATATTACACCCACAGATAATGCTAAGTACAAAACTTTTTTAAATTCAGGCAAAAGGAAAGATAATATCCTGATATGTCAATTACGGAACTGCTGTTGTAATTTAAACTTTGATCTTTATAATGATCACTTAGCAGAATCACCATTGTGCGAGTGTGGTAATGCATATGAAACCACTGAACATTACTTCTTCTCCTGTAGTAATTACAATGAACAGCGCAGAACTCTCCAAAATAAGTTAATAGATTTTACTCATAACCATTTTGACCTTCAAATACTTTTGTCTGGCTGCAATGATTGTAATAATGAAACAAACTTGAATATCTTTCAGTGTACACTAGATTTTGTAAGGGCTACTAATAGATTTCATAACATATAACCACCATCATAATAACTTCTAATTATATGATTCATCAATAACTTTGAAGAATTGATTAACTAATCGTGGTTAAAGATAACATACCTTAATTAATAAAATTAGTGTTCTGAAAAACACTTCTATAATAGCATCTGTTCCGATGGGCATTTATCATTTATTAGTTGTAAATTTTACGTATTATTATATAAATTGTCATACTTTTTAATACATTTATCTTAGCTACATATATGTTTAGGTAATTGTTAAAATTAATGCATGTGTCATGACAAGTATAAATTTAGACCAAACTTTGTCTCAATATTCTGCAACATTTTATCTTTTAAATCATATACATGAATACAGCAGCCATGGTAGAATTTCTGAATCCCATTGGTGGATGACCATCGGCTTGTTAGCCACATGGACTTTCTGGTCTGTATCTGGTGGGTGAAGGTAATTTCCTCATGGCTGCTGCATTCTCATTTCTTTATTATTATACTTTTTGAAAAACAAAATTACTATCTATTATCTCATTAATAATATATGATATATTGTCATGACTTATGAAACCTATACTTTCAAATGTTTTCAAATACTCTTTTGTGTCATTTGTATATATACATTTTGTTACCAAGGAGAGAACTTATATAGACACTGCCTGTTGTTCGATCCTATTTCAACTTGTTTGTTTGAAATAAAATTTTGTTGAAATGAAAACATTAAATTTTTGCATTGTAAATTTCTTGTTTTTATGCATTATGTATATTTAGATGGAATAATACTTGCAGAAATCATTCTAAAATTACTAATAACACTGTACAAATGTGAAATGAAATTTTAGGCCACAACTTGGCTTTATAGACTGATCTTGTGTACTCATTTCACTGAAGTGTAGATGTAAATACAAATGTCTAATAATTTTTAGCAATACTGCCAAATATCCGTTTCACTTCTTACTTTCAAAATTATAACCTATGCACTGTAATTGTTGTTATTCTCAAAATTTTTGATCGTGAATAAAATATTGAAAGCTCTTTTGGATTCGTTAATATGAAAATTGCGGTACGTATTACTTTAATAATTGGAGTTTATTTCTTAATCTGTGAATACACAAGTCAAAAACGGAAATATAGTTGTTTTTTGAAGAAAAGAAACAAATACCTACGATATCAATATATTTCTTTTAGGGTTTTGTATACCAGGCAAACTGAAATTGATCCTCACTCAACTGGAATCTTGTGTTGGGTATTACATAAATATGATTCACTTACCGGGGAAGTTAGCGTCGATACATTGTTGAAGGGCATTTTTATAATTTGCAGTCGGGAATATCAAGTTGTACATCTGTACGCAAATCATCTGTCCTACAAAATTGTCTTGGAAAGAACCAAGGCTTGGACTAAATGATGAACCTACCAACCCGCCGATACGAATCTTTCCAGGAGTTTTTAATGGATATTGCACGCCGAGATTTGGAGAGAAGTTCTTAGTTATGGGTGCCTTTTCAAGCTGAATCTGTAGTTCAACTGCCTTCATGTTCTTAACTATGAATGCAACAAGATACCAGCGATGACTATTAATATTCGATTGATCCATCATCCCTTTATTTACAAGACTGCCCATATAAAAAATCTCTATCTGTAATTGTCCATTTATCATGTAAAGTACAAACTGTTGTAATGAATCATTCGATATATAATGCAGAATCACACTGGTCAGAGTGAACGGATAAATGAACACGCTGAAGGTATAATCTTGTCCAAACAGAATAAAAGAAGTGACGTCAAGATCCATCACGGAGTCGGTGTTGCCGTCGAAGCTGATTGGTGTACATGGGATAGACGGGTGAGACCCTTCAAATTTATATGTCTGTCCATTGGCTGGAAGGCCTGTGCCTTGTTGTGTTTCATACGTATACGATCTGTTACACACAGGCCATTGGTATGTTACAGTCTGATGCTGACTCACGACAAAGGTCACAGCTGAAAAACAAATGATGTTATTAAACCTCACTTTCATTTAGAATGTTCTGATTGGATTAAACTTGATCACATGACATTGAATAAGTTAGATGTTTTCCCGGAATTGGAATGAGAGGGAAATAACCCCGAGGGAAATACTTGAATCAATATGACTTGTTTTAATTATTCTGTATTTGCATATTACATAATTATCTGCCCTTGCAGTGTGTTTGCGAGCGTAACGTCATATGTTTAAGAGTAAACGACGTGAGTTTCACTCACGAAATAATAACAAAACAAAAAAAAGAATCTACTTCATCTTAATAGAGAAACATATTGTCATACAATATTCAATAAGATATATATAAATATATTATATAAATGAATACTTTTTAGAGACGGGGCCGCGGTGGGCGATTGGTTAAGATGTCTCGACATTTTACCACAAGCCGTCCATCTCTGGGTCGCGAGTTGGGGTACTCAGGCTTTCCTCCACCAATAAACCTGGCACGTCCTTACATGAGCCTGGTTGTTAATAGGACGTTAAACTAATAAACCCAACCCATCCCTTTTAAAAACACTATTGCAGAAATTTCATTGCATGCAATAAGACATAAATTATACATGCACTGATGCAGTTTGCAATTTTTAACAATTCAACGAGTAACACAAATTTGAAAAAAAATAAAAAATAGAAAATAAATGAAATTAATTTAATAAGTCATGCTTGAGTAGATTTAATCTAAAGACGCAGAATGAATAAAAAAACTTTACCCCTATAACTATCGATTGATTCCTCTAGATACGATAAACTATTGTCTTATAACCGATTGAATCAAGTCACAAATTTATAGCCAGACAAATAGGAATAAAGTGTAGTTTTCCCCAACACATTTGCGGCATGGAAAGAAGGAACCTAAATACTATGCAAACAAAACATTGAATGACAATGTATATTCATTTTACTGTATTTGATGTTTAAATCAGATTAAAGCAAAACATGTTAAATTTTTTATCAATAACCATCAAATCACATCAAATATAAGAAATGAAAATATTGCCATAGGATTTAATTATTTGGCTCGTCGTTTAATTAATTGTATAATCCATCCCTTGCATAAAAGGTACTTATGTAATAATCGTCATTGTTATGGAGATCCTTTTCCTTCCATTTTTCATTTGAATTCGATACTGCCAACTTCGACTTTACTTAGTGTGCTGAGTGTATTCCCCATATACTATGCTTTTTGAGAGTTTGTCCTTGTTAGATTTGGGTTTGGTTTGAGGCTATATATTCTTTTTAAAAAAAATTTCATTGTGACTTGGAATGTAATAATTAAGAATATGAAGTTTTTATAGGTTAAGTAATAAGTAAATATGTTTTCCAACCTTTTTGCTGACAATTCTTTATGTTGTGATATGATTTAAGCTCAGGGAAAGTGACATTTTCATTTATACTGCATTATATACACTAAAAAGCCGACCATTCTATTTGCACTGATTGACTGTTATTAATTTTGATATGATTGTTCCGTGAAAATAAATGGATATGGGCATCGCAACGCTATTAGTCTATACCAATATTCTTATAATTAAAAGCAATCAAATTCGTAAAATTTATATCCTCCGCTTTCGTTAATCAAAGGTCCATAACTGTGCCAAATAGGGTCCCATCAAAGTCCCGATCAAACTTGGCCAAGGCCCTTGAAACATTAAACAATGTTTCCGGAAAATCCGGTAATATTATTTAATCAAAAGGCCATTACCCCGCCAAATAGGGGCCAATGAAAGTGCCGAGAGAAATCATGGGAACCCTTGGCACATTTAACAATGTGACTAAGTTACAAAAAATTGCTTAAGATTTGTGTCAATTATTGCACAGAAACCAAGCGTTACAGACAGACAGACGGGCGGACGGACAGACCCAAATTAATATATCCAGTTTCGATGAAAGCGGGGGATAACAATACATACTGATATCTAAACTAAAGAAAAAATATCTTTTTCGGAGAATTAAAAATGTATCCATGAAACAATATCTCCCAAATTGAGTAATGCCAAACCTACCTGTGATAAGAATTATCCACTTCAGAAAAGGCATTGTTTACAAATTCAGCAGTCTGGAACTGAAGTGTGACATTTGATGTCGGTGATCTCGTCTGAAGTTGTGACTGCTGATGTTGTGTGATCTCGTCTGGAGCTGTGATTACTGATGTTGTGATAACGTCTGGAATTGTGATTACTTATATTGTGATCTCGTCTGGAGTTGTGATTACAGATGTTGTGATCTCGTCTGGAGCTGTGATTACTGATGTTGTCGTTTGGGGCTGAGATTTCTAATGTTGTGATCTCGCCTGGAGCTGTGATTACTTATATTATGACATCGCCTGGAGCTGTGATTACTGATGTTGTGATCTCGTCTGGAGCTGTGATTACTGATATTATGACATCGTCTGGAGCTGTGATTACTGATATTATGACATCGTCTGGAGCTGTGAGTACTGATATTGTCGTCTGGAGCTGTGATTACTGGTGTTGTGTGATCTCGTCTGGATCTGTGGCTACTGATATTGTCGACTGGAGCTGTGACGATGTTGCCTCCTCTTAAGATGTGATTTCTTACGATGGTTATTGGTGGTTACAGGACAATGTTTATCGTACCTTTACTTTTCAATATTGGTGTGGTATTTAATATTCATTCCACCTACAGATTGATTCTACCGAAGCATGACCTCGCATTACAGGAAATTTATGTCCGTGAAATAGGATCATTATGTGTAAAGTATATAGTGGATATCAATTATTGAACGGCAAGTGATGACGAGAAAGCATCCTAAAATGTAGCGTTGATTTCTTTTGAAAGGGTTGGTATACATAAACGTCAATATTTATTATCGACATTGTAGTTTAATGCAGTGTAGTTGTTTTGGTTTGTGTTTTAAACATTGTATTTGAGTTAACATCGTCAGACCTTCATCTTTCTATATGCCTTCTTCTGTAATCGGACAGGATATTTTCGTAAGATTAAAAAAAAAAACTTAGTTAATACACCAATACCACCATTGATCTATAATATGGGTCGTTCTCCATTTCTAAAAGAACGTTTACTCGTTCTCCATTTCTAAAAGAACGTTTACACATCTCGAGATATCACAAGGTTGACAATATACGTGAATTTGGATTTCTGAAACGACAATTACATGTTTGTTAACTTTCCATATATTGTTGGAACGGGTAATGAGTTTTCAATCATATAAGCAATTGTTACACTATTTGGTTAAAATGCTTGATGATATGTTCGGTGATAAAAATACCAAGCAAGATTTAAATTCGATCGTTTTATGGAACTTAATTAAAAGGTGTAAGAAGACTGTGTGATGCCAATCCGATGGCAATTTAAACACACACACTTTACATAATATAGTTTAGTCGAAGTCAAATGGTTTGGTGAATGGAATGATAGTATGGAGGTGGGACTGAATAAGTCTGAAGGATGCATTTCTACCCCTATTTATTAGTCGATAACTTGTCACTGAATTATATATGTTTACTCATTTTTCAGTTAAAAATAAATTATAAGATAAGATCATACAGATAAAAGAAACTTTACACAATGAAAGTGATTTCATTCAGCTTTAACGTTTTGTATGGATTCCTGTGTTATCTTCCGGACAGCGTTTGTTTGGGGCGACAAAACCCAGCTATCGGATATATCATTCATCCAGGTGTATAACATCACCAACAAGTAATCGTTAATTTTCCAGGCCATGTTTTACATCTAAGTCTTCTGTACTGAATGAATTTTGATAATTTTACGCAAACTGGTAGCGCTTACGCGGACCCACGTGTAGGTACGGGCAATTCTAAGTGGTTTTATCATTGGAAATGGTTAATGCTACTAACACCTTAAAACATACAATGTAGTAATGTGATCTTCAATAAGTCATGTTTTTCAAGATACCATAAGATATTTTAGAGCAATACAAAAAAAAACCCAAAAAAACCCCCAAAAAACAGAAGGTCTATAAAGCAAAATTCGCACACCTCACAACTATGATTTTACTAAGATATACTTTATTATTACAGTATAATATATTAGCACTCGGGCATTGGAGACATTGGAAATCCTATAATACACGTGTAGCTCTATGTAGACCAGTTTTAATGAAAGCCAAAGTGATTGTGACATAAAAAATGAATATAAACAATCAACATGTATAAAAGATATATCAGAAAATAAATGTACGTACAATGAAAATCGATTTCCTTATACAAATACAATTTATATATGAAAAGCTAAGCCTGATCGTTACAAATATATTGGGTGTGTTATCACATATAGGAATACTCGTATATGATATGTATCGCACTCGCTTTTAGTTTACACATAAAACGACTGGTGAAGTAAGTAAATGTATACAAAACAGGACGGATTCACATATGAATATGGCAGAAAAATAACTGCAACTGTTAAGTATTCACGTAAGAGTTTGAGGTAGATCTCACATAAATGTATAAAAAAAATTGTCTCCAAAAATGCATTAAATCATAAATCACATTGATTCAATCTTATCGCTAGGCAATACTGTAAATTTCTTCATTTTCGCGGGATACAAATTCTCGTGTTATCTCACGATAATTAAAATGTAATATAAAAAACGATATATGAATGCTCGTCGATTGTCAGTAAATCGCAAATTCATTTATTTAATTTTGTGTGTGAATATATTGATAAAACAAAGACGCGAAGTATTGTACATACACGAAAATTAGGTGATTTGCAGTGTATGGAAACGAATGAGCTACCGTGTATTTCTAGCTCACGAATAAAGGACACAAAATGGTTTAAAGCTCCTGGCAAAATACAATGATCAAGCAATGTCGGATGGCAAATCTATACAGTTAAACAATAAATATAATAAATACACTTTGTCAACTCTTTTATCAAATCTAGCGACAATCTTTATGTTTCACACTTAATTATGAATGATACAGAGTAGCTCAAAGAAAGATAAATAACCGGTCTATACTGTGTTCTATAATGGTTATGTATTCTCAAGATCATTGTACCAGATGCCTAATCTAGCTATCATGAAAAAAAATATTTCAGATATCTACTTCATAGACTAGACTATCTAAATACTTTATCACAGACTCCGCAAGTTCAAACATTAATAAACATGTTCCTCCGGGCTTCCATACCCGACACTGGAAGTATACAGTTTCATGTTTAAAGTGTTTTACACGTATGACAGTTCTCTCTCTATAAATGTCTTTACATGTGTATCATAAGACTATCAATTTTATAAATGCTATGCCATATATATTATATATCGCACCAGGTTACGATACGTGTTGTCGAAGTTTATCAAAACCCTTTCAAAAACGCCGGAAATGACGTGATTTCTGACCCCGTTTTGATATTCATCTCGACACTGACAAGGTCAGGATTGTACGTGCCGAACACAGGGATGAGAGGTTCCGAGAAATCGATTCCGGTAAAGGTATGAAGTTTCTTCTCACGCTTGATATCCGACACGGTCCACTTCCTCCTCTTGGTGTCCACAACTAGACCATACGTGACGTCCACTGTCAGCCCAGCCGTGTTCTCTGACAAGGGCACATAGGTCAAGAGGTCACGGTTATGCCAAAATTCCTGTGCCAGTTTGCCATCTTCCGGGTATCGAGCGACATAACAGGACCTCGAATGCTCGTGCCTTTCCACTGTGTGATGTTTGTCAATGTCGTCTGCTCGACCTATTCCCAGCTCGAACACGAGCCAGGTTTCTTCAAGCGGCTGGTGTATAGTAAACGATACCTCAACCTCATAGTAATATTTGCCAGGGTCTTTGAATCCAAAAGTACCCACAATGCCTTTGTACTTCTGAAGCTGCTTACTGCTGTTCGGAATACCTGACGGACTACCCGATTTCCGGTTCCGGAGTTGTTTTCCGTCTATAGATACTTCTCTCTCCATGTGGATTGTTTCCACATCGAAGATGAAGTTGGGACCTTCAACAGAAATCCACGATTTTGATATAACATTTATAATTTTATATACAGACACATGAAATTATAAACAACTGATTGTAAATGAAAGTAAAATATATGATCATTACAATGCAGACAATGTATCCGTCTACATTGTTGTAAATCAGTCCATTAGTTATCATGTTCAATTGTGTGATCATCATTATCTAACGTCTTTTGGGGACAGCTAATGACTGCAGGTAACGTCATTTCTTTGCGGATGAATGTTTCGTCGTTACTCAACACAAATTGACGTTTCATACGAATGACGTAAAGATAAATATATATATCCACAAGAGTAGGTTGCCAAAGAGAGGGAGTGTTTTTGTTATTTTTATAAACTTACAAATGACGTCACCAAATGCTACGGCCGATGATGGAGACGTTTGAATTGACTTTAACAGTTCTTTCCCTTCGACATCTGAAAAAATAGCAATACAAAAAATTATACTTGCTGGCCAACGCGACATATATTACGTAAGATAAAATAGCCGTACTGATAATTCACGGAATTTGCTTAACAATATAAAAATTGAAACAATATTTCATCCGCATAGTGCAAAGAGGAAATATCTTTTGACTGTTATCAGATACTGATATCTTCAGATGACTAAAAGTTGTTTTACGTGTGTGTATGATTACTCTATGCGTATGGTTCTGGTTTAGACTATTATGGACATAGTAAACAACATAAACGGATCACCATGTTTTTTAAATATTGTAAAAAAGATACATTGTACAAACTACAACTCCTTACGGCGAAACAACTCACAAGAAAAGGTACAATCATTTCATTTCGCAATTTCCATATGTTAACATTTCACTACCGTTTTAATGTCTTTTTAATGTTTTCCCAACATGCTATAGTCTCACGTATACAGCAAAAGGTTTGGGAAAACATCACTCTGATTAAAATACAGATCCTTAATATCTCTCCGTTACATAGAGGATCTGACAACATTCCTTTAGGGGTCACTTTTTGGTGACCTTTAAACCCCCTGTACATCAGATCAAATACTTTTTCTCCAGCTGGCAACATTAACTAAAAACTACATTTCGTCCCAGCTCACAGATACATTACGTTATGTTGTGATCTTTGGTCGAGATGACTACAGACACCAACATTATTCTGACAGCTCTTGCAAACTATATCGTCCCTTTAAATTCATCTCAAAGATTCTGGAAGTAACATTTTGATTGGCCAATTCGATTACCAGATCCTTAAAATCGGAGTGAAAGTAAGGATCTCTATTTCAATCAGTTTGCTGAAGTATGGAAGTAATTCTTCACTTTAACACCATAACTAATTGATCTACATTATATATACACACATATAGTTATACAATACATTGTTAGTTTTAAATGTTATTACACTTCACTGTTGTGTTGAAAGCAAAGAAAAGTAAACATAAAAATAATGAAGAAAGAAGACAACGGTACTATAACAACTACTATAACATTCTCGTTATTAATTAAATACGTTTTTTTCAAATATGAAAGTCTTAGTTCTGTACAAAAAACTCAATTAGGCTGCTTATTCAATCACATTGAATGACAACAAGACTACAATATAAATTCGATAAGCTGAATCAAACGGTTGTTTTAATGGAAATGCAAGAAGTAAGACCAAATTAGGTATATAAATACTGATTAATTAGTAAAAACACAGATAGAGGGGTTGTTAGTCGCTGAAATGGTACGGCTTTGCTACTGAATATTTTGATAATGTTGTTTTTAGTTTCTGTCGGTAATACAGAAGTATGAATATTGTATAAAGCACTAAACTCATGTGTTTAATTTGTAACCAACAAAAATCGAATTAAAAATCCACTTGAGATGAAATATTCTGTTTTTGCTAATCACAAACTTATCTGCCCATGCAGGTAGGAGTCTATTATGACGTCATATTTTTGTGCGTAACGCTATTACTTTAAGAGTTCACTCAAAAATGATGACGTCATATATTTGATACCTAACTGCAAGGGAGGTAACTTTGTTATTTGCAAAGACGGAATAATACAAGAAAAGAAACACGTGTCTAATAAAATAGTATATATAAAGCAGATTTTGTTAAATGCAGAAGACATAGTGCTAAGAGCCTACTTCTCCCGTTTCCATGGTGATGGAATCCTAATAATGCTCCCCTGTCTCCGTATGGATAAGCACCTGGGTGGGTACAATGGCGCATCATCAACAATAACGACAACACATACGCAGAAAAGATTTGGATAAAGAAGGATTCTTATATATTCATACAATACTTGTACGACAGAACTGTTGTGCAAGTAAGGTGCTGAAATTATCCCGTGTCTTACCATTGCCTCATCTCAAAAAATGATGATTATGTTTTTTGAAGATAAAACTGTTCTTTAATGTAGGTAGTAGTGTTTTAATTCGTGACAAAGCAACTAAACGATTATATAATTCATGCATAATTAATCATAGAAGAGCAGAGCAGAAACAAGTCTTTCGAAGCTTGATTTCAAAAACATCTATCACTTTTTTCAATGAATGTTTACTTCATATCAGCAAGGAGGTATCAGGTTATCAGATGACGACTCAAAAAAAAAAAAAAAAAAAATCAAGCTTGAAGCGACTTCGATGTATTTGCCGTTTGCCACGTGATCGCTTATAGTATTGTGGTTGTAGTAGGAAACAGAGATGTCATGCATTCTACGTCATAGGTAACTTACACGAGTTACTCCACATGGCATACCGAGCTACAATGTTAACATAATCAATACAAACCTGATACACCAAGCGTGTTAAAAGTTTGTGAGGGGAGGGACAGGGGACTTCAGGATCTCACGTGCAGCATGGTATTAACGTTTGTTAGGACAAATATACAGATGGTCATTTATGAATGTTATACATTCACCTTCTTTATGTGTTTTATCGGATTAACTGGCAATCAACTAAAAACTTCCATTTTAGTATATTTTAGTTTAGTTTATTTTAGCTTAAACTATTAATTCTAAATTTGTTTGTCTTGTTCTAGATACTTCTTCAGCATTGTAGGATAGAACTGCTGCGAACATCAACTACTTTTTTTAATATTGACCTTTTATTGGGGTCAGACTGTCCTGACGCCAAAACAACATAAATAAATATCACTAAAATGAACAGAGTGTATATTCATATCACTCTATCTTGTAAATCAAAACAGTAGAAATAAAGCCGAGATACCTCCGAAACCGACACAATTTAATAATGTATGCAAGAAATTAGCTTCCGACAATTATATTTTTGTTGAGGCAACCTAACGTTATAACATGATATAATAATTATTATTATTCTCACTCAATATTGTTCTTCGCGGCCGGAATCAGACACCCACAGATGATCGCGAGTATTACGATGTGCAATCATCTGTGGGACTCGGTCAATGGCGCGAATTAAAAAAAAAAGTTGTGACGTCATGACGTCATGTTATGACCACGTGACTATATACCTGGAGGGTGGGAGGTCCTAGGAGACCTCGGGGAGGACAGTGAACCCTTTGATGTGTTGTTGAACTTTGTCACTGGTGACGTCGGATTGTTTGGGGTAATTGGCTTGAATGACCTTTCAGGTGTCGCTGGATCAGGCAGTTGGGGTCTGGTGGTCTTTTCTATCAAGAAAAAACATACAAGTCAATAAAATTGGACTAATTTCTAAATAAACCTTATATCACATAGATATCTAGACGCCTAATTATTTGAGCTACGTTCTGTGTGCTTGAATAAGAATTTTTAATCCAATGAAAAAAAAACCCTCATAAGACTGTATATCTTATTTAGAAAGGAGAATTTAAATGACATCAAAAGAGTAAAATAGAGGTATAAAATTCGTGATCAGTATGCTAAGATATTGAACAGTATAAGACATTTGTAAAATTAGAAATATTAGGCGGAAATACGTGTTTTGTAGGATATGAGTGCATCTTAGCTCTACTTCGATCATCCTCGATATTCCAGGGGCTCCGATCACTTACGATCTCGACACCCCTGGAATATCTCATAGTAGAACTGAAGGCAACAGAATAGAACTGTTAATTTAGTCATTTGATGTGCATCAAAAGAGCCGTATAACGTTACACTGTGGTTGACTGTGTGGCGATGATGTTAGGCGTCGCTCTCTCTGTAGTCTTCAAAGGAAATCTTTGCTAGCCTGTGATTGGTCAAATGTTTTCCGCTGAGCTGCCTTCAATTTCACTATGAGATAGTCCAGGGGTTAGAGATCGTAAGTGATCGGAACCCCTGGAGAATCAAGGATGTACTTCGATATACAATCTATATTGATACATTACCAAAGTCTCGATACCTATACTCTTAGTCGGTAAGTCACTCATCAAATCATTTTCCAATAATCAATACAATCATAAGAGTTAGCATCTCTATCATTAAAACTAATTAGCAAATAGAAAAAAAGAAAAAAAAAAAGATTTTTTTTGATGTTATTGTTCTTTTAACAGTGAGAGACATTTAAGGAAGTGTCAGGTTAATTAGGAGCAGAGAAGGCAGAGTACAAGGCGAAACCAATGACCAGTGGCAACTGCCTCTCATGGGATTTGAACTCATAACCCAAAGGTGGGTGGCTAGTGGTGATATGTCGGGACCCCGAGGGTCATTACGTTTCATGAGTTAAATATATTGATAACCGTTGAGGTATCTTGACATGGTCATAAATGTTTCCTTCTGTATTCAATGTCTTTCTTAAGTGAATATAATCAATAATCATAAACATGAATACAATACGCTATGGCGCAATCTAAACAACCAAAGGGTAACAGATGAATGGGACACTGTGGTAGGCTTTGGGCTCTATAGATTAAGTAAGAATGTTAAAATATCCCCTTCAACACATCCTGCTTTAGTTTGATGGTTGGGGTCGACACCATTAATAAAGAGCGTGAATGTAAAACACAGGATTATGTTTTTAATCGGACAGAAAGTATTTTGGCAGTCCAAGACAGAGGATCATCAGAGAATCGGCATTAGGAATCTAACTCAAGTAAATAATAGCGTTGTTATTACAGGTGTCAGTAAGGAGTATACATGATTGTTAAGCAATCTTTGGGTAAACGATATAAGTCAAGGTTGTGATGTGTAGAAGTAAAGTCTTTGGTTCTACAGGATCACCCACATTATGTGTTTAATTTCTATCTGATTCAAATACATATACCTATTATCACTGTTTTTGATTCGAGGAACTGACAACATCCCATTATGTGTCACGACCTGGTGGCCTTTGAAAATGGCTAATCAAATTGCTGTCTGCAAAATCTTGACAGTGAAATTCAGGGGACGAAACTGTTTGAAAATGCTGTCAGAGCTATTTTGGTGTACGTAGTCATCTCGCCCAAAGAGCACAACAAAGCTTAATTTTAAATATATGCTGGGACGAAATGGCGATTTCGATTGATGGCCCCTTATGGGATGTTGTTAGATCCTATATTGAACGAAAGGTTATAAGGGTCAAAATTTTAATCAGATTCTATTATGATTACGGGAGAAGCATGATACCTTCAGTTTAGAGCAGTACCATACAAGTCATTTTAAGTTATTGTTATAATATATTGTATATATATATGAACTACGATCTGAATATAGAGGCACACATATAGTGCATGCGTTCAGAATAAACTAAGTAAAACTAAGTATATTTCTACGTATTTTTTTTTATTTCAAAACCTTTGGTGTTTTTATTTAAACATGTATATTTGACTCGTTAATAAAATAACTGCATTTTATTCTGGAATTGTGAGTATAGGACAATAGTCTATAATTCTAATCTATTGGCAAACACTCGCACTACACGAAGACATTTAAAAACTTTTGACACTGAAAACAACATTGAAACAAAAGTTCTACTCCACGTATACGGTGTCAAAATACATCACCGAAACAGGGGTCGTTCTACTCAGCCAAAATCATGAAAATGCCGTCACCGTATTATTTCCAATAAAACCCAACCTCTTTTACCATTCAAATTTCACTCAAAATAAACACCCTCTTGTTCAAGCTCAAAGCTACAACTTACCTTCCTCTTCAAAATCTGAATTTTATTCAAGCAAAATTGAAAATTACAATTTATTATATCAAATATTTTCTTTTATTCTGGCACAACTTGTATTCTTCCCTACCAATTAACCCCCATGATGGTTGATTACTATCAGTGTTTTTTATTTAAAATAATACGGTATATTAGTAACTAACATATTAATTGGTTGTTCAAAGAATTCAGAAAATAAGATATCACTGAATATTAACTTTTTTCGCACCGACATGATTTCGCGATTTCATGTCCAACGACATTTTTATAGCGATTTGATTTCGCAATTCACAGGCAAAACATGGTATTGTAATCTTAGTTAATTACTTTTTGCGTATATATTTTCGTAAATTCGTACTATCGGCTGATACACTCGCGAAAATAAACCACTCGCGACCATAAGTAAGTTTGCAGTACCTACTATAACACTAGGTTAATGTAACTTTTTTGACAGATGCTACATTTTGATTTTTTTAATTCACGTCTTCTAATTCTTTGAGCAGACCAGTATCGTTGTTACCAACCATTGTAAGCGCTATAATAACAGATCTATCTTCTCTCATACATACCAACTCCCATCCGAACGGGAAGTTCGCCCTTGCATTCTAGATCCTCTGTGAAGTGCAATGATATATGACAGACAAGAAGAAAGAAAAATGTTGAAAGAAACAAAAATGAATCTTCAGTCGAGATTATAATGACGTGATTATTTGATAGGGTTAAACTAGTGATTGCGATACGTCAGATGAAATAACAGAATATAGGTACTAGCAGTGGAATAAGTTCAAACAATTGATATATTACACAAAAACTGTGGACTCACGACCGATAATTTCTTATCGACATCAAGCTAGTAAATAATTCAAAAGTCGTTTGTTATTTGGTGAATGAACATTAAAGTTAAAGATTTCAACTTATTGTTTGAGAATATTTTGATCAATTGATACGTTTTCTATTCCGAACAGTACTTATTTTATGTTAGTCTGTTTACATCATTTAAAGATTCGTGTGGAAAATTTACTGTAAACACGATTTCTGTGTGCATACATACAATAGTACGTATGCATCTTTTCGGGACAAAAGGTCGTGCGTCTTATTTGCAAACAAGAATTCGATATTCATAGAACGCTATGCATATGAATCATCTCTCACAATTAGTGAGGAAATAGAAGAGTTGTCTATGCAAAGTTAGAAAAGATAGAATATAATATGTAACAGAGTAAATGTTTTCATATCTTTAAGAAATTATGGAAGGTTGCAATGAGTTAAATGCGAATAATGTCTTTCATCAAAGTGCATTAGTAAATGAGCACATTTATATTTTTTGAAGTCAATCACTTAAGTTAATTGATTGTTCCATAGACTTGCAGACTATACTTTCTCATAATTAGGCATTGCATTTTTCTTCTACGACTCCTTTTGCTCTGATTAAATATTGAAGAAGAAAAAAAAATGAAAAATAAAAATCTGTAGAGTTTCGTTACGTACTGAGAAAATCTCCCAGCCCAATGGGTGCTGGTTTGCTGTCGCCACCTTTGAAGAGATTTGCTGGGGCTGGTCTGAGCTTCCTTTGTAGATCGCCATTAGGCTTCGCTGGGCCTAGGTCAAAATAAAAGAAACATTAATTTAATTCAATCACAGTATTCTGAAAAGGAACGTGGATACTCAAACTCTATATATGCCGTTTATCGTCTATGCCTGTCATCATTATAAGTGTTATGAAAATGTCGCTGTGAAACTTAAATCAAGCATTTGTCATTGAGAAAACACTATTATTTCGTGGACGATTTATTTATATATGCCACCTTAAGGTAACAAATCTTTCAATATTGTAATTTTTTTTGTTGGATTTTTAAATTAATTTGACAATTGCAGTAGCAATGTACATTTCAACGTGATATGAAAGAGAATGTTAAAGTTCATAAATATTGGAAGTTACCTGTCTGCGAGCCAACTCTGCCACTAGGGGATTTGTCTCCCGGGTGACCATCGCCAGAAATTCCATTGACTGTTGGTGGTATCTGCTGTTGTCGTGACTGGCGAGTCGCTATGATGTCATCTCTCACACTCTGTCTGGCATCTTTCAGTCCGTGATCTAACGGAACGCTGCTCTGCCTTTGGAAGACTGGTTTTTCAACTGGACTTGGAACACTTACTTGCTTCTGATACACTGGTTTGTCAACCACAGGGTTTGGTGCACTAATCTGTCTGGGAAATAACGGCTTCTCAGCGGGATTTGACTGACTTATTTGGCGTTGGAATGCTGACCGATCAGAGGGTGCATATTTGTTGAATGATCTTGACAACTTCTCTGGCTCTTCTTGTTTGGTGATGTCCTTTTCCGGGGGACTTGGTGGAGATGTGTTCATCGGCGGCACTTTTTCCCGAGACGTTACAACTCCTATACTTTTTATAAGTTGTACAAATGATTCTTCATTGAGATTCTGGTAGAACCGCAGTGTCACGTCTTCTTTGGTAGGTGCAGTAAAAGATAAATTTTTGAGCTCTAAAAGTCGTTTTAAGATAGTATTTTTCAGATGAAGAAATTCTGTCGCATTAGTGTAGGATATGGCACGAGATACGAACTCGTTGGCAGTTTGAACATTTCCGGCATACGACTTCAAATGTTGTAACTTTTGTTGAAGGTCCTTTTTCTTTGACAAACACTGGTTCTCTAGCTCCCTATGGAGTTGGCTTCTCCTATCGTTGACTAATTGGGCAAGATTGTTGAAAGTTGTATCAATTTCTTCATCGATCTCATTTTCCTTTTCTTCGAGGTCATCTAGAAGACGCTGGAGGATGTCGATAGATTCTGTAACGGGGCTTTCCTTAGTGTTTAGTTCACGAACCACACTCTCTACAACAGTTTTACTATCTTCGTACACGTCCGTTAGGTTTCTGATAAGATGGCCGTTCGTCTGGTTATGATCACAAACGGCACACAATGTGCAGACTGGCCTATCACATCCTCTTCGATCACAGTAAAACGTGTAGACCTGATCTTCGTGACCAGGTTTATCACATGTATCACGCCTGTGGAACTCGTCAAGTCCATAATCCTGTAAGTCAGCTACTGCTGTGATAGCGTGCTTTCTCGTTAACTGGGTTCTCTTGTGAGCGTTCGAGCATACACCGCACATAAACACAAAACATTCTTTGCAAAATGTTTCCGCGAGGTCCTCGTCCGGACAATCAGTACATGGAATCTCTGTAGGCTTCCGCTGGACGCGGAGAAAATCGACCAAATTCCTAGAGGCACTATCCACAGGGAAGTCGGTACTTGATTCGTTACTTGACTCGTGTCTTGTCTTACATTTCGGACACTCTATTTCACGTTTCACTGTTAGGTCGTCCAAACACGAAGAGCAACAGGAATGAAGACAGAGGAGAACCCGCGGTACACGTTTATCATTGTCGTACTCCTTGGAGCAGACGGTACACACGACTACCTCATCGCTCACTTCCTCCATTATTCAGATCGTCAACTGCAAATAAAGAGAAACATTTCGGAGTGATTTAGTGCTTGTGTTTTTCTACAGCAATAATTCATATATCTGCATATTGAACAAAAGGTACGAAACGGCAGCACTGAAAATCCGTTTTCCCTTTGTTTAATGTCGTGTTTTGTCCTATCAAAAAATGTTTACTCTAGGTCTGCCTCTTTGGAGTATTTCAGGACAGCAAAGAACCCATACTGACAGCAAAATTGAATTATTAAACCTAATTAATTACATGTTGATACTTGTAAGCAAAATATAATGATGGTTCCTGCGTAGACGTAATTTACATTTAATGAGTTCTAGTCAAGTTATACAGTACGTACTCATCTCTCTACTATGTGTCAGATGGATAAGTAGGTCATTAAAAGCCTGTTTAAATCTTCTATAAGTAAACACCATTTTTAAAATATCTGTTTAATTAAACACTTATGAAAATGGTCAGATAAATTTAAACGTATAACAAATTTACATGAGGAAGTTTTAGATATAAGGAGTGACGTTCAATGGAAGAAGTGCAGTATATTCTGTTGACTATGTATTTAAATGACCTAAAATGGATAGTTCTATTTATCAACTCTTATCATTGAGATCATATTCAACTTCAGTGAATAGTTGTCAGTATAGATGTTTTTGATTGATCATGTCCCTGAGACACGAGAGTGACGGCAAAAGAAAGTAAAAATAATTTAACATGTGTGATTACGTTTTTGATGAATTTTAATGCGACCATATACAAGCAACACAAAAATCTATTTGAAATAGAAAATGCGCGTGTCCTTCGGATTAAATAGTTTTCACTGGTATATACAGGTGACAAGGCTTCCAATGAATTGGATAGTTGGCGTTCACAGTTAAGGACTGTGGTGTATGGTGTATGACCTGGAAAAACACACTCGGAATGTCGAGATGACTTGAAGGAATGTCGAGATGACTTGAGGGAATGTCGAGATGACTTGAGGGAATGTCGAGATGACTAGAGGGAATGTCGAGATGACTTGAGGGAATGTCGAGTTGACTTAAGGGAATGTCTAGATGACTTGAGGGAATGTCGAGTTAACTTGAGGGAATGTCTAGATGACTTGAGGGAAAGTCGAGATGACTTGAGGGAATGTCGAGATGACTTGAGGGAATGTCGAGATGACTTGAGGGAAAGTCGAGATGACTTGAGATGATCCTGATTGGTAAACATTTGCTGCTAGTATGAACTTTTTAGAACACTTGTGGCATCATCTTTCTTTAAAGATGCTCCACCGCTGACAAATGGTATTTGTTCACTATCAAAAACAGGAGCAGAAGATTTAGTATTTTTCTTCACTTACAAAAGTTACTCACTTTACACCATTACCACCATTGAAAAGTTTGAGCTTCGGTTTTTATTTTTAAGTTAAAAATATAAAAAAATAATTAATTGCATCCCGAAAAAATTCCGTGGTACTATATCTTATATGGAATGAAGTACTGATTGCCCATGCACAAAAGGCAAAAAAATTTTTTTTTTTCATTATTTTTAGTGTTAATTAGACATATATATATACATGATTAAACACCAGTTATTGTTCAAATGATGAACACAATTTATGCCCTGTCGGCGGTGGAGCATCTTTATTGATTTAAGTTAATTTAAAAAAAATTGTTTGCGATTGCTTTGTAATTATGACCGGATTGTAAGAAAATGTAACAATTAATACGCAATTACTTTGTCATATCAGGACTTAACGGGGATTCCTCTTCCGAAATGCTTGGTTTAAGGAGAGTAACATTATCTTAATGTATCTAAATGTTTATGGTTCTTGTTACTGAAACTAGAGTAGTTGATTTGTTTCAATAGTACATTGGTGAATGATTTATCAAAGATTAACTGAATATCAAACCTATTTCATAATAAATGATATTTTTATCGATTGGGTTTATAAAGCGATCCCTATGGAGAACTTTCAACAAAGGGGAGATGATTTATACTTGTTTCAGTCAAAATGTAACAAATGGGTCAAATTCACTGAAAATACGTTTTAAAGATTCATCAAACGTTAGTTCGAAATAGTCGGGAGATTTTATACTTCAAAATTTGCTTTCGGTAACGAGAAAACGAAATAAAACTATGAAATGAAATAACATTTGTGAAGTTTATCCTTTTGTAGTAGACGTACCAATAGCCTTGTTAATGTATTTGTCTACATATCCCAATGACGATGATAAGAAAGTTGTGTTACACATACATAATTATACATATTGATAGTTGTTTGTATAAGATTTAAAGGACAGTGCTTTAGAGTTGGAATTATTTGAAATACATTGTTACGCCAGTCTTCATAATGAAGTTAAATTACTTTAAGTAAATAAACGAAGAGCCATATATACGGCTACGAAAGTTTGTGTTTCTGGTTCGGTCTTGTGTATTGAACCAATTGACAAACACCCCTTAATCTACGCGATATGTAATCTTATACATACACCTGCATAAATACGAACAATGGAATTCCTTGATTGCCTAACATTCTTTATCAGCGTTGTACAAACGATGCCTTATAGTTCCTCCAGGTAGGTAAAATGGTAGGTCAATACAGATGAATTCAAATTGTACATACCTTTGACGGAGGCCAGAGTGTCTCCTGGATACCAAGCACGACGGAAGTCAAACCTCTGATAGCCTGTATTCATCGGCGACTTAGTTAGACCCTACAACAATTTATTAAGTGTATTTAGTATACCTCAGCCATTTCATTACGTCAAAATGGAAATAAAGAGCTTTACAATGGGGGGGTTTGTTGAGATCTCCATTATAGAAACTTTTTGTGTTCAATCAAGCCCGCGTTCACTGTATTACATAATAATTAGGTGTATGTAGACATGTTTTATATAAATGATGTGAATAAAAAACGAGAGAAAATCTGTTTCAATAATAAGGGGATCATGTAAGGTAAGCAATAGACAAGACATAATGTTTGTACACGACTCATTGTAACATTTTTTCATACGAAATATAACTTTCTGATTGGCAGTTTTCTTTTTCTTCCATGAAAATCGACATTATTGTAATGTTATTTTTTTTTTTAAATTTCATCATGTTAAAATTTGTTTTTGCAAACTTGCAAACATGTTTTTCATAACACAATGAAAATAAAAACCAGATTTTTTAAATGTGAATTTGACTATCGTCCTAATAACGACAATGGTCATTTGATAATCAGATGAGAAGGGCTAGCGGTAGAATGACCACAAGATTTTAGGTTTCATTGTCGGTCAATTTAGGTAGACCTGTGACAGATTGATTGATGTCACAAAATTATACAATACGTCTTGTACTAGGTCAGATAGCACCTTGTGGTTATTAGTGTGAATTCAAAATTTAAGTACCATTTCACACTTTTAATACCGAACAGTAAGCTATCATATCATCGTTGCAGGAGAAAGAAGGAGAAAGAAGGAGAAAGGGTCTTTCCTGCAATTATGCAAGCTCTTTTTTCGAATATTTGTTTTTACAATCTGCAGGCTCTTTTTCGTTCGCCAATATATTATTACTTTAAAAATATTATTTTAATTATTTCATTTAAACAAATTTTATTGGCAAGATTTTATTAAGTCAAAAGTAATTGAATATCACACAAAGCCTTTATAAATTATCACAGAGTTGATAAATCTATTTGTAAGTTATTGGACTAGTAGCTGTTATGTTAGACACGGAAATAGATCTATACCAGGTGGCCGAGTGGTTAAGATGTACCGACATATTACCACATGCCCTCCACCTCTGGGTCGCGAGTTCGAATCCCATGTGGGGCAGTTGCCAGGTACTGACCGCTGGTCGGTGGGTTTTTTCCGGGTACGCCGGCTTTCCTCCACCAACAAACCTGGCACGTCCTTAAATGACCATGGCTGTTAATAGGACGTTAAGCTAATCAAACCAAATCTATACCAGGTCTTTATAGCCCCAGTCACAACACTGTTAAACCCTTCTCCTTAAAGGTGTCTGTGACACTTACACCTGACCTATTTTACGGCTTTGTTTTCTTTCCAGTTTATATCTTGTCTATACTCCAGTACAGATCTTTACTTTAGTATTAACAATACACGGATACGTCAATATTAATGTCACAGGGTGAATGACAATGAGGAGACGACACCGAAATTCTGTTACTGAATCTTTTATTTACGATAATTTAGCACTGTCTTTCCTGGTCTATTATCAAGGAATTATCCACAATACATAAGTCCAAGAATATACATTACACACAAAAGTCCTCAAGTACAGTATAGGTAAAATTAATCATCCAATATGGTAACGATACGTTGTCCAAATTAACTACATTATTTTACGTGAGACGGTCACTACTGTGATCCGAAATCTAACATAATTTTCTAAAACATTCGTATTTATACAAAATTAACACAATTGACAACATACAGCATAAAACTATTTCCATTGGTCAAACAACCAATCAAGTGGGAGTGGTTAACCCTGTACCGTTTACCCCTAGAGCTGGACAAGTTATTGACATGTCTAAACAATTAATACGTCTGGCAGGTTTATTTCATATTCTTAATTACCCCTAAGCAACTCTAACACTACGAGTGTACACAATAGCCCTAATTACTGCGAATGTGTGAACATTTCTCATCTGCCAGCGTTTAATCTCTTCAACTCTACTTCCCACAAAATACCGGATAGATCTACGTTCATGAAAATGTTTTAATTGTATATCATTAACTCATTAATATATAATATCACATAAATCAATGAAACCTAAATGTGACCCTTGTCACATTAAGATAGAGGTGTCGCCGAAGAATGAGGTGTGTACGTACGTTATCAAACATACAAAGACAGATTGCCTGATATAGGTACCTTCTCTATTATTAGAGTTTTAGTATTGGAATACTTTTATTCACATAATCACAGCTTCAATAGCAATTTTGACAGGTTGATTATAAATCCTTACAGAGACCGATGTAAATATAATTAAACATCAATGGACAAATACGGTACTTTATTTTTAAGGCATTTTATCGAAGTGCAGTGTTCCGTACTGAAAAGAATGTTGTGTATACAACATAACAGTAATTAAGGTTTGTATTTACAGTCCCTTTATTTACATAATGCCATATAGACAGGGTTTGTCGTATCATCTTTCGATACGTATCAACAGAGGCACGAGGCATGTACAGCATACCTCACACACGACTTATTGATTGTAAACTTTGATCGAACTTTAATTTAAAGACTTGTTAGCTTAACCATTAATTATCTCTTTATCAAATATATTTACTAGACTATTTAATTAAAGTAAGTAAGAACTTTTTCTCATCTTCACATATTTTTCACTTTCATCTTCGCAAAGGTAATCTGGTGATTCTAACAAAGCTTTAAATCAATTATAATATTTTTTCGCGACGATTTAGGAAGCTGACATAACTTTTGCTATTGTTTGTTGATAAAATTTAATTTGAAAATTCATCAACCATCAGTTTCCCCCGAGCTTTATGAAGGAACCCGGAAGATCTCAATATTCCTTCCTATTAAAAATCTTAATGCCTAAGATCTCATTTTAGTATGTATGATATTGATGAATTGTTGTACATACCAAATCTGTGTATACGCTATGTAGATCAAATTACATGCTTTTGTACTGTTAAATACTATCGACTACAAATCAGCTAAAACTTTGCGTCAGCTCAATTCATCGTATTTTTATTATTTATATATTTAATTTAAGTTCCACTGAACTAGCCTTATTTAATGTTGTAGCTACTCATGTGTGCGTTATCCTCTTATGCCGCGTGTATTTGTGAAATCCTTTTAAACATTTATTAGAATAAATAGTATAAGCTGAAGAGTATTTAATTCTTTGACCGTGAGCTATAGCTTTGGTTAGCTAATGTACAACTGTAGTAAGCCACTTCACGTGAATTCTCTTTGTTCTTTCCATACCAGTTGTATGATGTATTGGTGAAGCCATTCACGACTCGGGATAATCTTCTAACATTTTATTTATTCAAATGTTAATGAAAAATAATACCAAACAAAAGAAATTCCAAACAGATTTGTTAAAATACTTTAAACATTGAAACTAACAAATCTTACTGGTGTTTATGCAGAACGTGGAATCCATTGTGTTCTGTGTTTCGAAAATTAATTTAATGATAGACATATGGATGCGGCTAGTAGTAAGTGGAACGAAAGACCAGGATGTAGACTGACGATAAGTGTGAGATTCAACAAAGCACTGGGAATTATAAAAAAAATACAAATGTATAATTCACATCTTTCTGTAATTTCTAGCATTTACAATGAATCCAATGTCCTTAGGTATATTGCAAGATGAAGCTGATGTATGGGAACGAGATCGGGTAAAAGACACTGATGCATAACGTCTTTCAACTGCGGAGTACAAACACCATGGTGCTATCAAATAGGTCGTCCCACTCAAGGCACTCCAACAAGAAAATACATGAAAAAATTATATTGTTAGCCTGGCTTGGCAATGTTAATTAGTTTACATGTATCTCTATTCTATATGAGTTTTTATCATAAATCTTAGAAGATGTTCAGGTATCTATAAATAAGAAAAAGCATGACTGTATTTAAAAGCGTCTATTTTTTGTTTTCTTGTAAGTGCATTATTCAACATATAACCGATTTCATGTATCTATTAGTTTTCATAGTTGAAATAATGAACCAATAAGTGTTCTTTGATGACTCCACGTGAAGCCTTCATCATAGTATCACTAACTGTCCGTGTAATTGGTTTGTAACGCATAAAACTGTGTTTATTGATAGTTGCCTCCTTAATAATTAATATTTGCACTTAAACGCATAGATATATCATTGAACAAGGTAAATATTTGGAGAAAAATCGAAAATTGGTAAAAGGTTTACTTACCTTTCATCACTGGTCCTGGCGGAGTAAGATTGGACAGGTAAGGTGTGTGTAACGTAGTGAATGTACAGAAGTTGGTGCCATGCCAAGTAGTGTAACTTAGGAGGTCGTGTGTTAAAATCCCGCCGTGACTGGTGCAGGCGTTTTACTACACTGCCGGGCGGAATTGCAGCCGAGTTTGGACACGCAGTACCAGGGGTGTATGCTCCAGTTATGTACAGCTAATAAGATATATTAGGGTGTATATACACAGTTCTTTTGTGGGTGTTCAAGTAGACATAGATATATCGTTTGCTTAAATAAACCGACAATCGACGAAAGGTGTATCTATCATTTACGTTGGGAATTTAAAAACGCCACAGTACCGAAAATATCAATCCTTTACACTGATAGCTTTAATGTTCAATAGAAATATCGGCCAGGGATATTTTAACTTTTTATTTCTTGGTGATGAAACTATAAGTCTTCGTGATCAATTGCGAAGATCGGAGTGAATGGCCCGAATACCGGCTCAAACTTAAGTCGCCTCTCTGTTGAAACATGCGTGCGTACGCACCAATATCGGCGGGTGAACACCCGCAATATGCTTCTCTCAGTTACTGCTAACTAACGCAAGGTTAAGTAGCTTACTACTATCTCCGACTACTGTCTATTTGCTTTAAAGTAAAAAGTGTAATCTCACCCGCTACAAGTACGAAATTGTTATATAACCTCAATCAGGTGGTTACATTTTGTGATGCCTGTATTATGGAATGGATCTATGAATGAAAATCCAAAATGTATACTTGTATGCCCAAATGAAAAAAAACAACAGCGTAAACGACTACGTACACTTATAAGTAATAATCAAAGTACGCCTAATAGTATCATAGTCATTCATAATTTCATCAACCAGCAATTTTTTAATTTGGCACCTCAACTTTATGAAGTTTTTTATATATATAGTCATGTAAATATACCAGTACACGTAAATCTTGTAACGTATTAAAAGCCCTTTTCGCGTTTGAAAAGTGGAGTACCTGTTCTAGCACTTAAGTATTGTTAAGTCGTTGGTAAATATCAACTCAAAATATTGCAAAAATAGACTTGACATGCCTATATATACACTTTAGAAACCATAAATCCATGCCCGATAACTCGACATATAGAATGTTTACATACGCAAGTGTCTGTCGTTCGTTTAAACATGGGTAAATTCAGCTGACAGTTTTTCACACGTACTTCTAAATATACATACTACAGCTGGTATCTCATGATCAATGTATAAGGGGCACGTAAGGAATGCTCAGAAAGTTTCGCACGGGTCGACTTCAGTGTGTATTGTTATGAATAACCTATAAACAATAGGAATACATCAGCTGTATTAGATATACCCAATGACCTAGAAATAATGTCTGAATTATGATCAGTTATCGCGCACGACAATAGAAGGTGTCACTAGGATTAGATACTCTACTGATTGGTGCATTGTTAAAATACATATCAGATCATCGCCGTAGTATAAGGTGGTGTGGGTTTGGAGTAATGTATATCGGAACATCACAGTGTATCGATACATCACCAAAAAAATTTAGGATAGTGTATAATGGGACATTACAGTGTATCGATATATCATCAGTAAATTTAGGGTAGTGTATATCGGGACATCACAGTGTATATCGATACATCACCAGCAAATTTAGGATAGTGTATATCGGGACATCACAGTGTATCGATACATCACCAACAAATGTAGAGTGACGTGACTTTGTGGCCAGTGTTGATGAGATATAGGACTGGGATTTCTAAAGCTAATCTGTCTTGTCAAACGTCCTCAAATACACAGCTGCAGCTTTGATTGAAAACAATATCTTTCAACTAAGACTATACCCTGGTATATTTTTTTCTGGTCTGCAATCAACTTTTGATGTAAACGCATGCCATCCTCGATACTCCAGGGGTTTCGATCACTTACGATCTCTACACCCCTGGACTATCTCATAGTAAAATGAAAGCAACCGAACCGAACAAGTAATGAAGTCCTTTGATGCACATCAAAAGAGCCGTATAACGGTACATTGTTGTTGAATATGTTGCTTTGAAAAGTAGGGAGTCGCTCTCTATTTAGTCTTGAAAGGAAATATTTGCTGGCCTGTGATTGGTTCAGATTTTTCCCTCTGTGCTGCCTTCAATTTTACTATCAGATAGTCCAGGTGGGTAAAGATCGTAAGAGCCGAGAACTATTTATTATCTTGACTATTCCACAGTTTGAGGTGTTTCTCATACTTAAAACATGGCACTGAATGTCACTAGTACTTTCCACTATTACACTGGGTATTGTTTAACTATTCCACTGCTCCAGATAAACCCTTACTACCTATTTAAACTTGAGACCTATTCATGATTCATTTCATTACCTCACTCGAAAAACAAGAATCATGATTTACATGCTTTTTTGAAAGATCCATGCACAGGTACTATATGGTACGCACACTGAAACATTTACTCAGTTTAGTTTTCACAGTCCAACATGGAGGACCATAAATATGTAGCTCTGTTTGCAGATTTGATCACAGAAGTGATGATTTCTGGATATTTTAAAGTGATTTGGGCAAAAATCTTTCCCCATGAAGCACACACCTTAGAGGGAACTAATCAAAATTTACAACAACAACAAAACCAAATAATATACCCATACTTTGGATCATAATACTACCGGTACATATAGGGGGGAAAGTGACATCGTGTGACAAAAGAGTGTGGTTTTGAAAGTATTCCTTTGGGAGTATTATATTCATGAAAGGTGTTGGATGTAAATTTGTTTTATAGTGCCATTCTTATGGAATATGAAGTGATTGGATAACGAAATATGGAAAAATCATGTCAAGCATTGCATCTATAATTTCATTTCGGCAGAGAATTCCAGCATTTTTGTCTCATGGAATTTAATCTTAATCTCTCTCTCCTCAGGATTTTGTTAAAGTGATTCTTTTCTGGATTGTGAATACAGAGGCTTTGAAAAGAAATGATAAAATATTATTTTTGAATAAAGTGATGAAAATTGTAATTTATCGCTGTTGTGATATAAGGTAACAAATACACCACGACAACGTTGAAATACATGGTTAACTCTTAATCCATCTCTCCGTGGATTTAGTGAATGAGGATGTATTTCTGACAAACATGCTAAGCTATGTTCACCGGTCCCTACATTTACCTTCAACTGTGAAATAGTTACCATTTCCCGTGGTATAGTTAAAAAAACTATTCCACAGCAAAATGTAACTATTCCACAGTATTAGGTGATAATAGTAGACTTTGCTCTGACTATACCTTAAGCTATACCAATAGATGACATCACAGCCATGTTTTAATAGCAAAGATACAACTGCAGAGTATTTTCTCAATGTATTTACCTTACAAAATCGGATGAAAACTGTGTGATACTAGAATGATACGTTTTTCGACACTTCAGTATATCATATTCACACCATCTTTTACAAACGCCGTCCCACTCTCCAACCAACCAGCCCTCCTATAAGATACAATAGTTTATACTACAAAGTAGAGTTCATAAATTGTTAAATTGAAACTTTGTACAAATTAATTCATTCATCCGAAATTTCAAAAGTTATTGTAACTTAAAAAGTGCGAATATTACACGAAGTTTTTTTTTAGTTTTAATTTACAAAGTAGAATTCATATATTGAATATGTTGAAACTTTGTAATAAATTCAATTCATTAATCGAAATTTCAAAAGTTATTGCAACTTAAAAAAGCAAATATTACCACGAGTTGTTTTTAGTTTGACGTCTAGAATGTCTTCCAATTTACAATGACTCAGATATTTTGGTATTTTACTGTCAAATAGCCAAAACGATTCAGTGATAAAACAGAAATTATATTATTTTGTTTTATAAATTGGGTTGACTGACCTTTACAATAACATAAGCTTAAGATGTAAAACAAGGGGTCACGCGTCCAGTTTATCTTTCTATCTTTTGTTACCTCTGAATACCTACGTTAAAATGTCTGAATAAATAGTAGTATATTACTATACTGAGCGGCCGATGAAAACACAACACTGTCATTAATATGATGAAATTTTCATCAGAAAGTTACACATTTTCGACAGCCAGAGGAAGCACCGCAAATTCGCTAGCCCAAAACTCATTTTCACACTTTCAGTATCTGATGTGGACCAACATTTTGTATCACACAAGCTCGACAACCTTCGCGGTTATAAAAACCTGAACTAGACGCTGGATTCTGACTTGCTGAATGTTTCTTGAAGGGAATTTCAGGTTGGCTTGAGTCTGAGGCTATGGTTGGCGTTGGTCTGAGGCTATGGTTGGCGTCGAAGTCTGAGGCTATGTTTGGCCGTCGAGTCTGAGTCTATGGGTTGAGCGTCGTTTGACAGCTTGACCTAACCTGATGCCACAAATGTTCAATCGGACTGATGTCATGGAAGACAGGCAGGTCAGGGCATGTTTGTTTGTATATTTTGATTATCGAGGAAGTCTGGTCGTCAACCTCACTGATTGCGCACGGGCATTATCTTGCTGACGAACGTCGGAAAACGGCTGGGATGCTTTCGAAGGAAAACGGTACGGCGGTTAAAGTTAATAATGAAGTGCGGCCGGATCAAGACCATTCTCGTCAGTCTGGTGGAACATCTAAACTTCTGTAATGCGAATACTTTGTAATGTGAGCTAGTAGACTTCAGCTTTCTGGTCTGTATCTGGTGGGTGAACGGTAATTTCCTATAGGCCTGCTGCCATTCTCATTCTTTATATCTATTATACTTTTTGAAAACAATAATTACTATCTAGATAATCTCATAATAATATATTATTATAGATCTGTGCATGACTTCATGAACATATAGCTTTCAAATGGTTTTCAATAGCTCTTTCGTGTCATTTGTACTATATATAATATTTGTTATATATGGGTCACTGCCCTGTTGTTCGTCCCATTTCAAGCTTGTTTTGTTTGAAATAACAGATTTTTGTTGAATGATAGTCAGATTCCACTAATAGAATAGGAAGATTTCGAAAAGATGGCGTGACGTCACAAGAAAATGTTTACAATCCGGGTCCCAAAGGGGTACACAACACAGTATGCGGCGATCTAAAAATACAATAACAGATACGTACATCGCTGGCTACACCAATCGATTACTGTTGACAAAAGTATACACATTCATACTTGCAATTCCGATTTTAAAATTGGTTTCTTAATTGTTTCAGAGGTTACCAGACATTATATTTTTGTATTTACAAATGTTTATTGCTGATATATTCTAATTTGTGTAGATAGAGTGTTGAAGGCCAGCTTGCCAAGCGTGTCGCGGCCGTCAGCGGTACCTGTTTTTTCCTCACAGGTAAAATTCCTTGTGTTGAAAAAGTTAATGAATAGATCATTGGGATTCTTATGTGTAACCGTTTCTTCCGTTTATACATGAAAACATTGTTCACAATACCTATTAAATATAACGAAAATTGGAACCACACATTGCCAGACCAACGGCCGCTCGTGCATGGAGCCTTTGCTGGATAGATCAACTCAGGACACAGGCCCATTAGTGTGGGGTAATTTAATAAATAAATAGTAAATTACTCAACACATATCTCAATAGTACTGCGTAAACATATATAGTTTCCGTTCTTTTCCGTGTATATCTTGCTTAAAGGGAGATGCATGATAACCACTCTTTGTTTACACCCTTTATAGCAGATCTAACGCAATGGTAACATGTTACGTAAACCGTATGGGCTTGCCGGAGATCTCCGAAAATTAAAATGGTGAAATCGTTCAGTTTTGAGATGCTGTAGAGTTTATTTTTTAATTGTCAGTCGGCTTTATATTCCATGGAGCTCGTCTATGGGGAGTCTCAAATATGACACGTGATATTACTTTTAAGACATAATGTTGAATTGCGATGTAGCCCTAGACTAATTTTAGATTTATTCGAATTGCAGATCGGGTGAATAGACTGGTAAATGGCCCTGACCAGTGACCACTTGCCGCTCGACGGCTTCGGCGAAAAATCCTAAAATATCCTACAAGTTTGTTTAAATACGGATAAAAAGTAACTAAAAACTGAACTCATTTGGTGTCATGAGCTAAAATCCAAAAATTTCTTGGACGAACAATTTCCTAGATAAAACGTAATTTTGGTGAACTCTAAAAAAGGGGCGAAATTCGAGATCCTCGGCAGTACTTCTGTACGTAATATGCTGCCCGGTGGCAGTTGGGGGGTCTGATCTATCGAAAAGGCAAACTTAATTTGGTGACAATCACACATATCTTAAGGTGGTTTTAACAAAGTAAGACTAAGAGAAACAGTGATCGCTTATTAAAATTTCAATATTTGCGGGGACTTGGGAATTTAATTTGTAATTTCAAGCTGATATTTGCAAATATTCTGTCAATGTTTACACATAATGGCCGACCGTGTTTTTCCTCGTGGCGGGGCCCGAAAAATGGAGTATAAAACATCGTAAAATATATGAAGTTACATATATTTATATGCTGTATATTTTGTTACATATTTTTATTTACACCATATTTGAAATTAAGTAAAAGTACAATTGCTCGGATGTCGTACTCATTTATTACAATAAAATGTAAACAAAAATCGAAGCGGGCTGTGTTTCCCAACCATGTTAATGTGTACAGATATAGCCGGGGAGTTGTAAACCTTTGAGGCCGCCCGGATGTAGCCACTTTGTGTGACGTCATCGCATCTTTTCTGAAAATCTCCTATAGGCACAAATTTTGTGGAAAAAAACGCATCTTTAATGGGATCCGTCAAAACTGGGTTAGCACAGAAATGTCTCTTAATTTGTAGTAAACAGTCGATGGTTTAGTTCGAATGTTCACACTCTTTAATCGATCATTCTCAAGATCCTGGGCGGGCCGCGACGGTTGTAATCTTATGGGCTCTCAAAGGCGAATGAAAAGGTCGCTCAAAGACACGACTTTTTATGGATGTTTGGGTTGTAAAAACATGGTGCTTGTCACGTAAAGACAGGATGTTCGCTGAAAACAGCGCCATTTATATAGCCAAAATACGTTGGGGGGTCTGATGCCATAAGAGGGTCCGCAATCACAGACAGGGAGTCGCTACATAAGGGGGGTCGCTCAGACAGTCCTTGACTGTATATAAAATTAGTGGGTCCAAAAGAGCTAATAGAACTATGGCAAAATATATCAGGAATGAGGGAAGATTGATACATAAAAATGGGACAAAGATAAAATAGAAAAATAATGTCAATACTTACATTATATCTGCGACACACTGCTTTGCTCATCCAACTCGCTTTGTCAGCGATTCGATTCATAAATTGGAAATTTCATTCCGGAGAGTTGACTTAGAAGAAATACGTTCAAATTGGCAATCTAACCCTAATACAAAATTGGGAAGCTGCTTAGGGTGAGACTGTGACAGTTTCCGGGTTCACTAATTCACTGAATATTCCTCCTGTCATGATTTCCTGTTAGAAAAACCCTTGAACGCGGGAATGGAAATCAACAAGCTAAGCAGTATTTCAATCTGTCCACATACCGCTCTACGCTATGGAAGTATTCGTTACATCAGTGGAGTTTTCATCTTTTGCCATCACGAATCTCTGGCTTTTTAAAGATTCTTTAACACTGACCAGAATAAGATAAATCTCATGTTGAATGAGCTTCGTAGCGTCTATCCAAGCAGTAGTTCATAAGGTCGACGATTGCATATTGGCCAATGGAAACAGCTAAGTGCCGTCAAACAGCACAGAACACGAAGGTCTTTGTGGACGGTTAAGTCACACTGTTGCCCCATGGTTGTCGCGATGTCTGCTCTTACTAATCCTCATAGAATAACCTCGTTCTTAGTCCAGTTCCTATTTACTAGATCGTGAATTTCGTGATTGCCAGGAGTATGCGTTTACCATGTTTATCGGATGGTTTCTTTTAATGAGCAGAAGAATAACTTTTTAACCCACAAGTGAGGACTAAATCAGCATGGCCAATTTTGCCACCCGCTTT
>SAYR01073692.1:863463-874383 GCA_004382745.1 Argopecten irradians irradians | reverse complement strand
AGCTTACTACTATCTCGGACTACTGTCTATTTGCTCTTAAAGTAAAAAGTGTAATCTCACCCGCTTACAAGTACGAAATTGTTATATAACCTCAATTCAGGTGGTTACATTTGTTGATGCCTGTTATATATGGAATGGATCTATGAATGAAAATCCAAAATGTGTAACTTGTATGCCCAAATGAAAAAAACCAACAGCGTAAACGACTACGTACACGTTATATGTAATAATCAAGGTACGCCTAATAGTATCATTAGCACATATTCATCAACCAGCCGAATTTTTTTAATGTTGGCACCCAACTTATGAAGTTTTTTATATATATAGTCATGTATAACTATACCAGTACACGTAAATCTTTAAACGTATTAAAAGCCTTTTCGTGTTTGAAAAGTGGTAGTACCTGTTCTAGCACTAAGTATTGTGTTAAGCGTTGTTAAATATCAACTCAAAATATTGCAAAAAATAGACTTGACATGCCAATATATACACTTTAGAAACCATAAATCCATGGCCCGATAACTCGAACATATAGATGTTTACATACGCAAGAGTGTCTGTCGTTCTTTAACATGGGTAAATTCAGCTGACAGTTTTCACACGTACTTCTAAATATACATACACAGCTGGTACTCATCGATCAAGTATACAGCCACGTCAAGGAATGTCAGAAAGTTTCGCACGGGTCGACTCAGTGTCGTATTGTTATTGAATAACCTATAATAACAATTAGGAATACATCAGCTGTATTTAGATATACAATGACCTAGAAATAATGTCTGAATTATGATCAGTTATCGGCACGCCACAATAGAAGGTTGTCACTAGCGATTAGTGATACCTGTACTGTATTGGGTGCATTAGTTAAAATACATATCAGATTCATCGCGTAGGTATTAGGTGGTGTGGGTTTGGAGTAATGTATATCGGGACATCACAGTGTATCGATGCATCACCAAAAAAAATTTAGGGTAGTGTATATCGGGACATTCCAGGTGTATCGATATTATCATCAGCAATTTTAGGGTAGTGTATATCGGACATCACAGTGTATCGATAAATCACCAGCAAATTTAGGGGTATTGTAATTCGGGAACATTCCACAGTGTATCGATACATCACCAACAAATTTAGGGTAGTTATATCGGGACATTACAGTGTATCGATATATCATCAGTAAATTTAGGGTATGTATATCGGACATCCACAGTGTTATCGATAAATCACCAGCCAAATTTAGGTAGTGTATATCGGGACATCAACAGTGTATCGATACATTCACCAGCAAAATTTAGGGTAGTGTATAATTCGGGACATTTACAGTGTAATCGATATATCATCAAGTAAATTTAGGGTAGTGATATCGGGACATCACAGTGTATCGATACATCACCCAGCAAATTTAGGGTAGTGATTCGGACATCACAGTGTTATCGATACATTCACCAGCAAATTTAGGTAGTGTATATCGGCACATCACAGTGTTATCGATACATTCACCAGCAAATTTAGGTAGTGCATATCGGACATCACGGTGTATCGATACATCCCAAACAATTATAGAGTGACGTGACTTTGTGGCCAGTGTGATGAGATAATGGACTGGAATGTGTCTAAAGCTAATCTTCTTGTCAAACTCTTCAAAGACAAGCTACAGCTTTGATGTGAAACAAGATCTTTCAAACTAAGACTATTTACCCGGTATATTTTTTTCTGGTCGCTTATCAACTTTTTGATGTAACGCACGTCATCCTCGACACTCAGGGCGTTTCGATCCTTACGATCTCTACACCCCTGCAGCTCTCAAGTAAATGAAAGCAACCGAACAGAAAAGTAATGTAGTCCTTTGATGCACATCAAAAAGACCGTATCACGGCGATACATTGTTGTACTATGTTGCTTAAAAGTAGGAGTCGCTCTCTAATTTATCTTGAAAGGAAATCCTTTGCTGGCCGGTGATTGTTCAGATTTTTCCTCTGTGCTGCCTTCAATTTTTACTATTGAGATAGTCCAGGGGGTAAAGATCGTAAGGCCGAGAACTATTTATTATCTTGGACTATTTCCACAGTTTGAATTGTGTTTCTCATACTTAAAATCATGCACTGAAATGTCACTTGGTACTTCACTAATACACTGGGTATTGTTTAAAGATGCTCCACCGCTGACAGCAGAAGATTTACGTATTTTTCTTCAGTTACAAAAAATTACTTTACTTTTTGACACCATTACCGCCGTTGAAATATTTGAGCAGTCTAATTTTACTATAAGTTAGAAAATATAAAAAAGTAATTAATTGCATCCCCCGAAAAAATCCGTGGCACTATATCTTATATGGAATGAAGTACATGATTGCGCATGACTCAAAGGCAAAATAAATTATTTCATATATTATTTTTTGGTGTGTTAATTAGACTTTATGTATAACACGATTAAACACTTATTATTGCTTCAAATGAATGATCATCATTATATGCTCTGTCGGCGGTGGAGCATCTTGAAAACTATTCCACTGCCTCCAGAAAACCCTTACTACCTATTTTAAAACTTGAGACCTCATTCCATGATTCATTTTCATTTACCTCACTCGAAAAACAAGAATCATGATTTAACATCTTTTTTTGAAAAGAACCATTCACAGGTACTATATGGTACTCACACTGAAACATTTACTCAGTTTAGTTTTCACAGTCAACATGGAGGACCATAAACATGTTAGCTCTGTTTGCAGATTTGATCACAGAAGTGATGATTTCTGGATATTTTAAAGTGATTTGGCAAAAAATCCTTTTCATGAAGCACACACCTGCAGAGGGAACTAATCAAAATACAACCAACAACAAAACCAAATAAAATATCCCATACTTTGGATCATAATATACCGGTACATTATAGGGGGAAAGTGACATCGTGTGGACAAAAGAGTGTTGGTTTTCAAAGTATTACTGGGAGTATTAGATTCGTGAAAGGTGTTGATTGAGAATTTGTTTGATAAATGCCATTCTTATGGAATATGAAGTGATTTGGATAACACGAAATATGGAAAAAAGTCATGTCAAGCATTGGCATCTATAATTTCATTTCGGCAGAGAATTCAGCATTTGTTCTCATGAATTTAATCTTAATCTTCTCTCCTCAGGATTTGTTCAAGTGAAATTCCTTTCTGGATTGTGAATACAGAGCTGGAGAAGAAATGCTAAAATTTATTTTTGAATAAAGTGATGAAAATTGTATTTATCGCTGTTGTGATAATAAGGTAACAAATACACCACGACAACGTTGACAAAGTACATGGGGCTTAATCTTTAATCCATCTCTCCGTGGATTTAGTGAATGAGGATGTATTTTCTGACGACATGCTGAAGCTATGTCACGGTCCCACATTTACCTTCAACTGTGGGTACATGACCATTTCCCGTGAAATAGTTCACAACCTATTCCACAGCAAAAGGTAACTATTCCACAGTAATTAGGTGATAATAGTAGACTTTGCTCTGACTATACGTAAGCTATAACAATGATGACATCACAGCCATGTTTTAATAGGCAAAGATACAACTACAGAGTATTTTCTCAATGTTATTTACCTTACAAAAATGGATGAAAACTGTGTTTGACTACTAGATGATTACGTTTTTTCGACACTTCAGTATACATATTCACACATCTTTTAAAACGGCCTCCCACTCTCCAACCAACCAGCCCCCTAATTAAGATACAATAGTTATAACTACAAAGGATAGAGTTCATAAAATTGTTAAATTGAAACTTTGGTAATAAATTCAATTCATTCATCCGAAATTTCAAAATTTATTGCTAACTTAAAAGTTGCGAATATTACCGACGAGTTTTTTTTTAGGTTTTAATTATAAAGTAGAATTCATATATTGATAATTGAAACTTTGTAAAAATTCAATTCATTCATCCGAAATTTCAAAAGTTATTGCAACTTAAAAAAAGCAAATATTACCACGAGTTGTTTTAGTTTTGACGTCTTAGAATGTCTTCCAATTTACAATGACTCGGATATTTTGGTATTTACTGTCAAATAGCCAAAACGATTCCCAGTGATAAAAACAGAAATTATATTTAATTGTATTATAAATTGGATTAACTGACCTTTACAATAACATAAGCTTAGATGTAAAACAAGGGGTCACGCGTCAGTTATCTTTCTATCTTTGGTACCTTGAATACCTTTAGTTAAAACTGTCTGAATAGATATTAGTATATATACTATACTGAGCGCCGATGAAAACACAACACTGTATAATATGATGATTTTCAATCAGAAAGTCACAATTCGACAGCCTTATCTAACCAAAAGGGCACACGGCAAACGCTAGCCCAAAAAATCATTTTCACACTTTCAGTATCTGATGTGACCAACATTTGTATCTACACAAGCTCGACAACCTTCACGTATAAACCGAACTAGACGCTGGATTCTGACTTGCTGAATGTTTCTTGAAGGGAAATTTCAAGTTGGCGTTGAGTCTGAGGCTATGGTTGGCGTTGAGTCTGAGGCTAGGTTTGGCGTGAGTCTGAGGCTATGCGTTGGCATTGAGTCTGAGGCTATGGTTGGCGTATGAGTCCTGAGGCTTATGGTTGCGTGCGAGTCTAGGCTATGGTTGGCGTCGAGTCTAGCTATGGGTTGGCAGTTGAGTCGGAGGCTATGGTTGGCGTTGAGTCGGAGGCTATGGTTGGTGTCGAGTCTGAGTCTATGGTTGACGTCGTTTGACAGCTTGACCTAACTGATCCCAAAAATGTTCAATCGGACTGATGTCATGAAAGAAGGCAGGTCAGGGCAGTGTTTGTATATTTTGATTATCGTTGAAGTCTGTCGTCAACCTCACTGATTGCGCACGGGCATTATCTTGCTGCCGAACGTCGACGGCTGGATGCTTTCGAAAGAACGGTACGGCGGTTAGTTAATATTAAGTGGCGCCGTCAGACCATTCGTCAGTGGTGGAACATCTAAACTCAGTAATAATACTTTGTAATGTGAGCTAGTAGATTCAGCTATATAAAATTTAGTGGGTCCAAAGAGTATAGACATGCAAAATATATCAAGGTAATGAGGAAGATTGATACATAAAAATGGGACAAAGATAAAAAGAAAAATAATGTCAATACTTACATTATATCGGCGACACACTGCTTGCTCATCCAACTCCTTTGTCACGATTCGATTCATAAATTGGAATTTCATCGGAGAGTTGACTTAGAAGAAATACCGTCAATTGTCAATCTAACCCAATACAAATGGGAGCTGCTTAGGTGAGACTGTGCAGTTTCCGTTCACTTAATTCACTGAATATCCTCCTGTCAGATTCTGTTTAGAAAACCCTTGAACCGAATGGAAATCAACAAGCTAACAGTATTTCATGTCCACATACCCTCTACGTAATGGAGTATTCGTTACATCAGTGAGTTTCATCTTTGCCATCACGATCTCTGGCTTTTTAAAAGATTCTTTACACTGACCAAATAAGATTAAATTCATGTTGATGAGCTTTCGTAGCGTCTACCAATACAGTAGTTCATAGTCGACGATATCATATTGCCATGGAAACAGCTAGTGCCCAAAGCACCAGAACACGAGGTCTTGTGACGGTTAAGTCACACTTTGCCCCATGGTTGTCCGATGTCTGCTCTTACTATCCTCATAGAATAACCTCGTTCTTATCCAGTTCCTATCACTAGATCGTGATCGTGATTGCCAAGGAGTTATGCGTTTACCATAGTTATCGGATGTTTCTTTTATGAGAGAAGAATAACTTTTTAACCACAAGTGAGGACTAAATCACATGCAATTTTCCCGCTTTTTCTTTTGCATTGATGTGTCATCATTTATTGGTTTGGCAACATGTAACAGGTTGTTATTTGTAACATCTCGCATCTTAGCAGACTGTCAAAAAATGGCATTGTCTCGATTAAAAGGATGTCCCTCTGTCTTCCACAATACATTTTCATAGTTTTTTGCAATCCTTTTCAGCATGTAGGTATCATTTCTTTTCTCTAATCATTTTTTAAGCCATTCCATTTCCATGGGCAGTTTGGGCACTTGGTATCTTAAATAGCTTTCCATTTGGTCCAATAGCTTTAGAGTGGTCTAACTTTCCTATTTGCTAAATTGCTCTGATTCACAAGTTCAATTACAGCTGGAATTCTTTATTATCTTGCATTGTCATTACCAACTAATTCCAAGTGTACAAAACTGGGTTTTATCTTCTCTTAGAAAGCAAGTCTTCTTTTTCCCCTATAGATATGGAGCAATTTCCTCAAATCCTATGAAACAGATAGAATAAAAGGCACGTTTCCGGTGTGATCAAACGACATATATGATTACCGCAAAGAGAAATTGAACATTAGCATATTGTATCAACGTTTAGTGAATGATGAAATTTTTAAACGGATGAGTGAAAGGTATAAGGGCAAGATGAAATGAATCTCATAATGGATGGTCATCCTTGATATTCTAGGGGTTACTATTACTGGTCATCCTTGATATTCTAGGGGTTACTATTACTATCATTATATCAACCCCTTGGAATATGTCATAGTAAAACTGAAGACTCTGTGTGCAACAACAGATAATACAGGTCCTTTGACATATATCAAAAGAATTGGATAATGGTACATTATATGGTTGACTGGATCTTCCAGTGGTGGATGTAACAACAGTGATAGTAACCCCTGGAGTATTGAGAATGCATAATGGTTGAAAAAAAAACAGTGGTTCACGTTACAAAATATTTATTCAGAACTATTGACCAACCATGGTAATATCACAAAGATCAATAAAAGTATCTGAACCCATATTTCAGAATCAGCAATATATTCCTGAGTTACATTAATGCTGATTGTCCAAAAGGAACGTTTATATCACAAAAATATTGAAAGACAATTGTTATACAACATAGTTTGGCTTATATTGCCTACAATGAAAATCACATTCTAAATACGTAAACTCAAATTTCAATTACATGCATACACATGAAAAATACTTGGAAGCGAAAACATTCTTCTTGAAAATTCAAACCTAAAATACTTCCATACTTTGACTGTTGAATAAGCTTCCCCAGTACAATAGATATATTAATCTTTGGAGTATGCAACATCAAATTATGCTTAAGACGATGTGTTGAATAATTGGGGAAAGTTACATGTATATTAGAATTACTCAAATGAGCCCAATAATTTGATAGTCATATGTGCAGCATCTAAAACTGGAACTGTATAAGTTAACCATCCCCTCCCAACCTCCATCCTGTTCTGCAACAAAGGGGCACAACTCTTTAAAATGTGACGGCATCTTATTCCAATATATATTATGCAGATTTACACTGTATAAGAATTGCCACCAAGTTTTGTTGAAAACCCCTCAATAGTTGTTAAATTTCATGACTGCTTATTGTTCCTGTCACCCTAGTAAAGAACCTTCCAAGCACTGAAGGAAAGTATAAGAATCAAACAATGATATATCTTATTAAATCTAAACAATAAAGATCCACAAGTAAGAAGCATCCCCAACACACATGCTAAAATGATTAGAGAGCAAGTATAAATGGGAACTAATCCTAGCTTAATTGTACAAATGGTCAACACCATAGCACCATGTCTTAATGAGAACACTGCAAAACCATCATACACCCTTTCCACATTCAGCTGTAAATGGGAACTAAAAGTATCGTATTAAACTTAATTACATTGTATAGAAAAGATTAACACCATATAGCACCATACATATAAATGTTAATAAGCTGATCATGAGGGCATTTCAGGTACTTGCTCCAATCACTTAAAGTGAATAGTCGGGCAAAGAAAACCAGTCTAAATGCGTTTATTGGCCTTCCAAAAGTTCTCACATATTAATACGACAGTTAAGTTCTGCTTAGTTTCCCAGTTCTGACCATTAAAGTAAATAAAAGTTGAAAGCATTGAAAGCGAGGCTGTGTGGAAATGTAACCACGGACATAGTGAGCCGGGAGGACGTTTTAGAATTCCCATACTTTAAATCAATTTCTTCGTACGCAGACAGATTTTGACGAGAGATTTTATTTTTCCATTTCATAAGAAATTATACTGGATATATGCACACCATTTTTACCGACTTTAGCCATCCTTGCCCGACTGTTCACTTTAAACATATTCACGAATATTGAATGATTTTCGACTATTCTTTTAAGACTTCAAATCGGCAAAAACCATATATCACAAAAGGTACTGGGACTAAATGGAAAATGGATTTCATGGACGATCATGACAAAAGGAAGATCTAAGACACACTTAGAACCAAGTTTCTTATCTGGCTGCTAAATTCCATCATTTTCATAAAAAAAATTCAAAGCATTTTCACAAAGAATAGATTTTGCTTATGTAAAATTAAATGGATATGCCTTTCAAAATAATTGTGGAAGATGTGAATATTTCAATTTTTACAAACATGCTTTGATTGGGACATTCGCAAAAAAAATTAACAAATTGCACACAAAAGAAATTTAGTATACAGTACTCTCTCATGTAAAGCTTGTTCTAATTTATCACAGTAGTGTACTTATTTCTGTCAGGCAAGCTTTAATATAAGTATGATAATGGTTAAAGATGCTCCACCGCTGACAAATGGTATTTTTTCACTATAAAAAACAGGAGCAGACGATTTAGTATTTTTCTCCAGTTACAAAAGTTACTTACTTTACACCATTACCACCATTGAAAAGTTTGAGCTTATAATTTTACTACAAGTTAAAAATATGAAAAATAATTAAATAACCAAAGGCGAAATAAATTATTTTATATCATTTTTTGTGTTAATTAGGCATATATATACACGATTAAACACCAATTATTGTTCAAATGATTAACATCATTTATGCTCTGTCGGCGGTGGAGCATCTTTAACAAATTGTGAATATAAGAACCAAATATTGAAAATTGCAAAAACTGACAAGCAAAATACTTTAAATTTGAAACCTCAGGTATAGATATAGATGATCTTATACGACATATGAAATTCATTGTTAATATTTTGTTGACACAAGTGTAAGATTCTATTTATCACAAAAGCAGTATTTCTGGAAAAATTAACAAAATCTTCAATTTTGTTTTTATATTAGAGAGGCAAAGTAAGGCTTGGATGTGACGTCTCTTTCTACCGAGACAATTGTTTGACATTATATTTAGATTATGATGTCATTATTTTGTTATTACTTGGACTTACGATATTTATAACATGACTGTACAACATGATTGATCAGGCAAATTAGGTGATTAATATTGTTTTGATAAAACTTTGACAGTGATGGGATAACATACATATACTAAATAGAGGATCTTACTTGAGTGACTATGTAATATGGAATTTATCCAACAAGTTCAATAATTAATGATGATATATGACGTCAAATATATATGTGACGTCATAATAGTGTTATTACACATGTGTCTAACGATATTTATGACATGGTCATATGACATGGATGGACGGGCAAGTTATGTGATAATAATATTACTTTATTGACACTTATGTCTGAAAAACTATGCTTTGGCATTAATTATGGAAAATCTTGAAAGAAAGAATTAGAATTTAAAAATCAGATTTAGTTATAGTTAAGAGATCTAAATAGAAAGTCAAACTATTTATTTCCCTGTTTTCAATGTCACCCGGACCACAATATTTGGCCGGTACAGCTTCTGAATTATACAGGTTTTAACTACAACAAATTAAGGAGGAAAATGCCATGAACAAACAGGGATCTTCACTAGACAAGGGATGGTTTTGATAAGTTATACCCTATTCTATATTTGCATATTACAGAGTTATCTGCCCTGGTAGGTATTGATTGTGACGTCATGTGTTTACGTTGGTAATGCCATACTTTTCGGGGAAAAGACGTGAATTGTGCTCACAAAATAATGACGTAACAATTGATACCTACACGTAAGGGAGCTAACTCTGTAATATGCTAAGACGGAATATGTACAATGTCATAATATTATGGTCAACGTTATATACTTTGTACAATGCAAAACAACTCATCATCAATCATCATGTCATATGGTAATTAGCATAATGTGAATTCAATTATCTTTTTAAATTCTCGTGGGAATAAAATTTACACAATCTGTTAGGATTGGAATTTGTTGCAAGACTTGTAGAATGTACACAATGTTTCAAGTCAAACAACGAAAACCACAAATATTAAACTCCCACGAAATATAATTATTTCACAGAGCATTATTCCATCTTTATAAAAGACAGAGTTATCTGATCTTGATAGTAGGTATTGATTGTAATGTCATTACTTTGTGTTTTAGTTGTGTTTTCTCTGAGGCTTACAAACTAATGATGCAAGAATAAATAGCTACCAGAAGTAAACTGAGCAAAGAACAGAAAGCAAACTTTGATATATGTACAATGTAGAACTTGACAATTTACATCTATTGAAACTTAGATGCAGTAAAGGACTAGAGACCTCAAACACACCTCTATACCAATTTTCACTGATTTTTTGTTTTGATTTTTAATTTTATTTTTGAGGGCATTTAGGTGCCACACATAGCCATTTTGGATTTCAAAAGCTCTTCAACAGTCGGCCAATTTGCTTTTGTGGAAATCTCCACAAACTAATTATTGAAGGACATAGAGACAGACAGTTACTATATATAGGGCTCCTACACAGAGATGAGGACATAGAGACAGACAGTTACTATATATAGGGCTCCTACACAGAGATGAGGACATAGAGACAGACAGTTACTATATATAGGGCTCCTACACAGAGATGAGGACATAGAGACAGACAGTTACTATATATAGGGCTCCTACACAGAGATGAGGACATAGAGACAGACAGTTACTATATATAGGGCTCCAGAGATGAGGAACATAGAGACGACAGTTCTAATATATAGGGCTCC
>SAYR01073692.1:845032-863438 GCA_004382745.1 Argopecten irradians irradians | reverse complement strand
CACATACTCCTATAACATAACAACACCATACTCCTATATACATAACAAACACCATACTCTATATACATAATAACACATCACTCTACATACATAACAAACACATACTCTATATACAAATAACACATACTCTATATACATAATACACATACTCTATATAAATACAACACATACTCTATATACATAATAACCCAACATACTCTATATACATAATAACACATACTCTATATACATAATAACACATATTCTATATACTAATAACACATACTGCTATATACATATCAACACATACTCTATATAATAACAACACATTTTACTCTATATACATAACAACACATACTCTATATACATAATAACACATACTCTATATACATAACAACACATACTTCACAATAACTTATACATAATAGCACATACTCTATATACATAACAACACAATACTCTATATACATAACACACATACTCTATATACATACAACACATACTCTATATACATAACAACACATACTCTATATACATATAACACATATCTCTATATACAATAACAACAGCATACTTTATACAATAATACACATAACTCTATATACATAACAAACACATACTGCTATATCATAATAACACATACTCTATATCTAATGAACACATAACTTATTACATAATACACATACTCTATAATACAAATAAACACACCAAACACAATTACTGACTAAATATAACCAATAATATAACAGCATACTCTATATACATAACAAAAACATAACTCTATATACATCATAACACATACTCTGTATCATACAACACATACTCTATATACAATAACAAACATACTCTATATACATAACAACACATACTCTATATACAATAATACACAATACTCTATTATACATAATAACACATACTCTATATACTATAACACATACTCTATAATACATTAATAACACATTTACTGCTATATACATATAACACATACTCTATATACATAATAACACATACTCTATAATACATAAATAACACATACTCTATATACATAATAACACATACTCTATATCATTAACACACATACTCTATATACATAATAACACATACTCTATATACATAATAACACATAACTCTAATATACACACCAAACATACTCTATATACCATACAAACACATACTACTCATATCCACATCAACACATACTCTAATAATACAATACAACACATACTCCTTATACATAACAACACGGATACTATATATACATAACAACACCAATACTCTATATACATAATAACACATACTCTATATCTATAACACATACTCTATATACATAATAACACATACTCTATATACATAATAAACAGCATAACTCTATATACATAACAACACATACTCTATTACATAATACACATACTCTATATACAATAACAAACAACATACTACTATATACATAACAACACATACTCTATATACATAACAACACATACTCCTATATACATTAACAACACATCATGTATTACATAACAACACACTACTGCTATATACTAACAACACATAATGTATGATACATAACAACACATACTCTATATAATAACCACACAATACTATATATACATAACAACACATATTCTATATACATAATAACACATACTCTATTACCACATAACAACACATACTCTATATACATAACAAACACATACCTATTACATTATAACACATACTCTATATACATAACAAGCACATACTCTATATACATAAACACATACTCTATATACATAAAACACATACTCTATATACATAAACAACACATACTCTAATATACATAATAACACATACTCTAATATACATAATAACCATACTCTATATACATAATAACACATAACTCTATCATACATAATAAACACATAACTCTATTATACATAACAACACATCTCTATACATATAACACATACTCTATACTACAAAAAACACATACTCTATATACATAACAACACATACTCTATATACATAACAACAATAATCTATATACATAACAACACATAATGTATATCATAACAAACAATACTCTATATACATAACAACACATAATGTATATACTAACAACACATACTCTATTAATAACAACACATACTATAATATACATAACAACACATATTCTATATACATAATAACACATACTCTATATACATAACCAATACTCTATATACATACAACCAATACTCTATATACATAATATACACATCTCCTATATACATAACAACACATCTCTATAATACATAATAACACAATACTGCTATAATACATAACAACACATACTCTATATACATAACAACACATACTCTATATAACTATAACCAATACTCTATATACATAATAAACATACTCTATATACATATAACACATACTCTATATACATAATAACACATACTCTAATACAATAACAACACATACTCTAATATACATAACATCACATACTCTATATACATAACAACACATACTCTAATATACATAACAACACTTACTCTATATACATAACAACACATACTCTATATACATAAACAACACATCTCTATATACATAATTAACACATACTCTATATACATTAACAACACATACCTCGCTATCCATAATAACATTTTACTCTCTATAACTAATACACAACATACTCTATATACATAACACACATACTCTATATAACATAAAAAACATACTCCCTATATACATATAACACATACTCTATATTACATAACAACACATACTCTATATACATAATAACACTACTCTATATACATAACAACATACTCTCACTAATCATAATTAACACATACTCTATATACATAACAAACATACTTATATTACACACCCAACACATACTGCTATATACCTAACAACCATCTCTATATACATAATAACACAACTCTATATACATAATAACACATACTCTATATACTAACACTTCTATATACATAATAACACTACTCTATATACATAATAACACATACTCTTATACATACAACACAATACTTATATACATAATAACCACATACTCTATATTAACATAATACTCATACTCTATATACATAAGAAGGACATACTCTAATATACATATAACACATACTCTATATACATATATAACACATACTCTATATACAAACATCAGATAAGTAAACGATTTACCCGAATAGTAGGAATCCGATCTATATAACATAATAACACATACTCTATATACATAATAACACATACTAATATACATATACAATACTCTATATTACACATCAACCATCTCTATATAACACATCACACATACTTATATCATAACAACACTACTCTATATACATACAAACATACTCTATAATAACTAATACCATACTCTAACAATACATAACAACACATACTCTATATACATAATAACACATACTCTATATACATAATACATACTCTACATAACATAAACACGATACTCTAATATAATAATAACACATACTCTACATACATAACAACACATACTCTATTACTACATTACACACATAACTCTATATAATATAAAACATACCTCATATACATAACAACAACATACTCTATATACATAATAACAACATACTCTATATACATCATAACACATACTCTATATATATAACACATACTCTATATACACACCAACACATCTCTATATACATAATAACACATACTCTATATAATAACAAAACATACTCTATATACCAGTAAATAATCACATTTTACTCTGTAACATAACAACACATACTCTATATACATAATAACACATACTCTATATACATATAACACATACTCTATATACATAACAACACATACTCTATATACATAAATAACACATACATTCTAATATACATACAACACATACTCTATTATACATAACAACACATACTGCTATATACATATAACACATCTCTATATAACATAACAAACACATACTCTATATAGATAGCAGAACATATCTACATATACATAATACACATACTCTATATAATAACAACACATACTCTATATACATAACAGACACATACTCTATATACACATCACACATCCTCCTATACACATAATAGCACATACTCTAAATATCATAACAACACATATTCTATATACATATAACACATACATCTATATTACATAATAAAACATACTCTATATACATAATAACACATACTCTATATCCATAAAACACATACTCTATTACATAACAACACATCTCTATATACATAATAACACATACTATATATACATAACACACATACTCTATATACATAATAACACATACTCTTATACAATTAATACAACATATCTCTATATAGCCACACCGAACATACTCTATATACATATAACACATAACCCTTATATAAGACAATAATAACACATAACTCTATATACATAATAACGACATACTCTATATACATAATAACACATACCTTATATACATAACAACCATACTCTATATACATACAACACATACTCTATATAAAGTAAACAAACATACTCTATATACATAATAACACATACCTATAGTACATAAACAGACACATACTCTATATACATATAACACATAACTCTATATACATAACAACACATACTCTATAATACATAACAACACATACTCTATTACAATAACACTACTCTATATACATCTAACAACACATACTGCTATATACATATAAACACATAGCTTCTATATACATATAACACATACTTCTATATAACACACCGACACGATACTCTATATACATAATAACACATACTCTATATAATAACAACACATAGCTCTATAAATACATAATAACACAATACTCTATTAGTACATAATAACACATACTCTATATAAATAACAACACATACTCTATTAACATACAACACATACACTCTATATACATAATAACACATACTCTATATCATAACACCATACTCTATATACATAACAACACAATACTCTATATACATATAACACATACTCTATATATGCATACAACACATACTCTATATACATAACAACATACTCTATATACAAACCAACACATACTCTATATACATAGCACAACACATACTCTATATACATAATAACACATACTCTATATACATAACAACACATACTCTATATACATAACAACACATACTCTATATACATACAACACATACTCTATATACATAATAACACATACTCTATATACATAACAACACATACTCTATATACATAACAACACATACTCTATATACATAATAACACATACTCTATATACATAACAACACATACTCTATATACACATCAACACATACTCTATATACATAACAACACATACTATATATACAAACCAACACATACTATATATACACACCGACACATAATGTATATATACACTAACATTACTTTATATACAAACCAAACATAGTTTATATACACATCAACATATACTCTATACACTCTATATATACACACCAATCCATAATCTATATACACAAAATCACATATTCTATATACATACAAACACATAATCTATATGCACAAATTCACATACTCTATACACACACCAACATATACTATATACACTCTATATATACATACCAATCCATAATCTATATACATAAAATCATATGCTCTATACACACACCAACATATACTGTATACACTCTATATATACACACCAATCCATAATCTAAATGAAAAAAAATCACATACTCTATATACATACAAACACGTTCTCATTGAATCTTATGAAATTGATTTGTTGTTGGTTTACAACAAAAGCAGATTATAACATGAATGGTTTGAAACGGATAGTATTTATTTTGTTTAATATGTTTTACCTTATTTCCATTCGACGGCTTTTTTGTCTACTGCCGTTGTTCTTTTCCACGTGTGTTAAGGCTACAATTGTGTTGATTGTAATATCGATATATATTCCAGGTACTCACTGGATGTTTAACATAGCTAAAATGATCCTAAACAAGACTCTGAGATACAATGGATCGCCCGTCATACTGGATTTCCAGAATGTTGACGTGTTAAACACGATGACATCCCCACGAATTTTCACTACACATATGACATACCCTTTCATACCGAAGGCAGCCATGGATGGTCAGATGAAAATAATCTACGTCGTTCGAAATCCCAAGGATGTGGCCATCTCATATTACAGGTTCCTGTGTGATTTGGAAAACACAAGTTTCACCGGAAGTTTCGCTGGCTTCCTCAAAGTTTTCCTATCTGAAGAAAGTACTGAACGTTTCATTTTGTTGGAAATATTTCATATTGTTGGTGTTATTCTAGGGAATGAGTCATATTAACATTTCATGTTATTCATGTATCGATTGATCAAAATATATTTTAATTGTCATAGTTGATTTATTATTATGAAACTAAACTCAAATTCATATGCCATAGTGGGTGATGTAATCTTTAAACAAATGTCCTTCATTTAAGATGCTCTATCGCTAATGAATGGTATTTTTTCTCTTTAAAAACATGAGCAGACGAATTAACATTTTTCTTCAGCTACAAAAGTTACTTACTTTACACCATTGCCACCATTGAAATGTTTGAGATTATTTTTTACATCAAGATGAAAATATTAAAAATAAAAATGAGTCACGAAAAAATCCCTAACCCTAATCCATCAGAAGAACCAAAAGAAGTTATTTTGTGTTAATTAAACACACATACATACGATTTAACATCAGTTATTGTTCAAATAGTTGGTCCCGTTTATCCACAGTTTGCGATGAAACATCTTTAATTGGGAAGTAAGTTGGGAAGTATTAAAGTGTGTGTGAGTGTTTTAATGTATTTAGTGAGTTGTGAGTGGTGTGATGTATAAATAAATACCCTACATTTAGTGTGGTGTGAGTGGTGTGATGTATAAACAAATACCCTACACTAAGTGAGGTGTGGGTTTTGTTTAAGCTTAACCAAATACCCTACAATTATAGATGCATTCCTTAGACGTTTCAGTCCCGTTGAAGTCTCGTTTCGACGTGTATCAACAGTGTTATGGGATTTTTAATTACAATTCATGACAATCGGTAGCTAAAGTTATACCATGTTTTGCTGTTAAATTGTTTTTACTTAAATAATCACTGCGCCAGCCTTCATTGCTGTATCAAGCTACATTTGTATTTCTTTCTTGAAATCTTAACTAGGTTCGTGGTAATTAGAATATTGATCAATAATGTGTGAATTCACTTATATCACTTTTTAAAATTTCATTATACTCTAAAATATTGAAAAATAACAAATATTTAGATCGACCGATAAAGTAAGGACATGGACCCCCATTTTTCTGCCCGGTTTAGAACATTCAACCTTTTCCAATATTGTTATACAAAATATTTACAAAACTTTGATACCAGAAGTTATTATTTAAGTTAGATTTGGCAAATATGGCTGAAAATGGTACATGTTAAGCTCTGAATTAATGGGTAGTGGTAGCATATATTGTTGAACAAAATATGTCTTATCAGTCATAACTGGCATATTTGAAGGAGAACCACTGGAAAATATATTTTGCAAACATCCATACATATCAAACACTATATTAGTAATAGCTTTAATCTCTTGTGTTTATGTTCAAAATTCTCATAAAATCCAATATTTTGTCAAGGTATCTCTAAGTGCGATAACACAAAAACGAGCATGTGGACATACGTTTTTTCTTCCATTTTCTTTTATGGTGTGAACTCCTACTTCCAAAAAATTATATGGGAATAGAAGTTTAATGCAAGACAATTTTGACTTTCCAGAGCAGTACATCGTTAATTAGTCGTGCGTGGTGAGATGTGTACACTATGTTATCTATTTCAGCTCCAGCGTCTGGGGAATCCTTGTTTACTTATTCCAAGGAGTGGGTCACTGAGGTTTTTACACTCCGTAATCTATTTCAACTCCAACGTCTGGGGGATCCTGGTTAACACATTCCAAGGAGTGGGTCACTGAGATTTTTACACTCCGTAATCTATTTCAACTCCAACGTCTGGGGGATCCTGGTTAACACATTCCAAGGAGTGGGTTACTGGGATTTTTACACTACGTAATATATTTCAACTCCAACGTCTCGGGGATCCTGGTTTACTCATTCCAAGGAGTGGGTCACTGAGATTTTTACTCTGTTATCTATTTTAGCTCCAGCGTCTGGTGGATCCTGGTTTACACATACCAAGGAGTGGGTCACTGGAATATCCCAAAATCAGCATTTGAATATTCTACCACTAAGATTCGAGGACATGACAAAGGTAAATAATCCACTGCTAGCTTTATTAACATAGTAATCATATTAATGTCAATCATATTCATCCTATTTAATCTGTAGCGGGTAATTAATTTGATAAGATGTGTTGTAAGCGGTAAGTGATTGTTGTTTGATATTGTGTCTTGCCTTCCTTACAACGCATATCCCCTTCTCTGTTTAGTGCCTGTAAAAGTGGAATGACTTTGGCGTCACTTATCATAAGGATACAACCCAAAGCCATCCACGAAGTGGAGAGTGCTGAAGTCTCGGTGACACACCGGAAATCCGAAATTAAGGCTTAATTTACTTGTTGTCTTTTCGAATTACAACCAATGATCAAAGAAACATCCTAGAAAGATCAAATAACTGTACCATTAAAACAATAAAATATGCATTTTATATTTATTGTTTCAGAATCTGTATCACAATTTACTTCGTATAGAAGATTTTTTGGAAGTAGATCACGATGAAACATTCCTGAGAAACGTTGAACGCACTGTGACATTTGAAAATCTAAGGAAACAGCATGCGACAGGTGTGGGAGAAAGCGAGATGTACAAACACCATGGAGACAATGGCAGACTGCCAATTTATCGAAAAGGTTAGATGTTGTTTTTGATTATAATCATACATAATCCAATGTTTTTGCTTCAAACTTTTATAAGATAAAAAAAAAGATACCCACCAATGAATGAGTTATGTCTGAAAATGGGAAGAAAGAGTTCTCCTCTGCTTTTTAAACTATCAAAAATCCAAGATGGCTAACGAATCGTCAAAAAATGTCATTTGCACATTTAGGACCTATGTAGATCACACACAGATGAGATGAGACAGATGTCTTCAGGATGTTCTGATATATAGCGGTAATAATCTTCAACTATCAAAATCCAAGATGGCGGCCTGTCGGCCAAAAAGTTAACCGATCATGCTATATGCACAACTAGGGTCCAAATGATGGCTTAAAAATCCGAAATGGTGCAAAAATCCGATGTTATCGTGACGGAATAATAAAAACTTCGACGTAGTGTATTTATTTGGAAAAGTAACTAATATGATCAATGAAATACTATGTTTAAACGTATCTTATTTTAAGATGTGTGAAAGTGATAAAAATCGATGTCACTTTTCCAATTTCGTCTTGGAGTTTTTATAGTTGAAGTTTGTTACCGCTTTTCCAATTATATACCGAAGGGATCTCTCTCAAATGTCGTTTATAATCCCCCAGACCTTACTAAAGAGGATGAAACGGTAATATCTGATCAAAAATTACTATAAAAACTTATAGATATATAAAAAAAATATAAAGAAAACACCACACTTTAATAATGTTAATCTTGATCAACTTCTAGGATCGTATACTGTTCCTAAGTTATCAGAGTAAGAATCTTTAAATATAAAGGCCCCTTACTATGAGTGAATTAAATAACACACTGCTAAAATGATAAAAAGTCCTTGCTCAGACGGTTTTACAGTGGATTTTTTTAAAAATATTTTGGAAACAATTAGAAACATTTGTTTAAAGATCATTTAATTATAGTTTTAGTACATCAGAACTTTCAATATGTCAAAAAATACGGAAGAATTATATGAATTCCAAAAGGCAATAAACCCATGATAAATTTAGTATTTGGGGCCGATAACACTTTTATATAACATATATAAATTAGACTTTATAAAAGCTTTTGACTCTGTATCCTGGAACTTTATTGATAACACACTAAGATACTTAAATTTCGGTTCTACAATAATCAAATAGATAAAACTCTTTAGAAATAATATACAATCAGCGGTAAATATTAGAGGAAACTGTCCAGTTTTCCGATATAGAGCGAGGTTATCGTCAAGCTGACCCCGTCTCTTCATATATTCTTATTTTGTGTGAAGACAGTTTATCCATATTACTAAGAAATAATGAAAAATATTAAAGGTATACTAATACGTGAAGATGGAATTATATTATCGCAATTTGCTGATAACACGTCTGTTATTTTTGATGGCCCTGAAAAATCTTTAGATCAATCTCTCGAATCACTCAAATTCTATGCTAAGATATCTGGTTTAAAAAATGAATTTCTCGAAGACCCAGGTAATTTGAATTAGCAGTATAAAATACAGTAATACTACATTCCATTCCAATCTTAACAAATATCGGGGAACCTCGCGCTTTAATATGTTGGGAATTGAAAATGATGTACACACTAGCAGAATAATCATGTGTCATTCATACATAATAACATTTTAATCAATACAGTTGAATTACTTGAATACTTGAATTAGTGAAAAACCCAGAAAACCAGTGAAATGTCGTTAAAATTCACTAAACAGTAGACACTTACGAGGTGGCTGACATATCATTCAAAATGTTTTTATTTATTCATACCTCATTGAAAAAATACAAGGAGCCGCAAAGCTTGGATCCCCCACAGACTGCAGTTAGTATAAAAATTCAAATACATCAAGGTCAAAGAAACAATTATTAAAGTATAACTGTTAACAAAAAGAAATTGTATTTGGTATTTTTGACTGCGTTTCCATGGTAACAGAACAAATCCAAAAATTGTAGGTTCGCAACTGCAAAAGCACAATTAGGAACCTTACCTGATATATTCAGAAAATTTCATGGAGCTGCGTTAAACGGGTTTGGAGTTATAGTCCAACAAAAATGGAAACATTAATTTGGTATTGTTGACTAAGCTTCCATTGATTTTTTTTTCACTAATCAACTTTGACCTATATATTGTACCGTCACGATAACGTTGGGTTTTGTGCTATTGTCCTACGATTATTGTATGTTTTTGCCGTATTTGTTTTATTTTATTAAATGTCATAGTACAAGTTAAATGTTATTTAGTATATAATGCATATACCTTAAGAGAGATTATACATTGTATAAATGTTTTAAGTCAACAGTGATAGATATAATCATGGTCAAATTGAGTAACGCTAACTGCTAATTTTGTTTATGCTTATGTGTAATTGTGTAAACACTTGTTGTTTTAATTTTATACAGGCATTGTTGGTGATTGGAAAAATGCGTTCACTGTGGCACAAAGCGAGACGTTTGATTTAGCTTACAACGAGAAGATGAGTGATCTCGACATCACTTTTGACTGGGAATCCTGAATAGTGTGTGTTCAAACTGTCGACCTCGGAAAGATGTAACATTTAAAGGCCCAATATCCGTATCTTTCTTATTTTTCATGATTTAGAAGAATGTTGAGAAAAAATCCTGCAAAGACAGGACTAATTCGAAGTCAAGATGAGCGAATATGATTCGGAATATTTTAACAAAAATCAAATAAATATTACACGTCGCTAGGTGGGTCCCACTTAGTAAAACAAGCCGGAGTAAGCCGACATTGTAACGTCGTTGCCGAGAACGTCATGTGACTACCGTAACTACGTCTGTCCGAACTCTTCCGAAAACTGGTCATGAACTTTCCGACTTCCGTTCGGCAATAATCGTAACTTCTATGGCGACCAGTTTAAAATGAAGGCATGTTTATATGTATCGACTTTCAACAACTGCTGTACAAAAATTATTTAAAATTCATTATAAATATTCTTTAATATATCTTAATTTCAACTACATCTACAAATACTAACAACATCGGAGTCGAATTTAACTTGAATTTTTGTTGATAGTTACGTATAGTGTGGTTTTAATAAAGAAATCCCAAATTTACATGCACATCTTATTTTCATTTACAATATCATCATTGTAATCTCTGCAGTTTTTATCAAAACTCTAAACAATAATATGGTCACAAACAGCTAAAAAATAGGTGATTGATTTGGTGACGCAAAGTTGAAATGATAGCATGACGTTCACATATGGACAAATTTAATAACACATATTCATATATCAGTAAGAAACATGTTCTGAATATACTATATGCCTTGGTCACAATAATCGTCGGATATCCGGGGATAGGGGGACAATAGGGGGACATCGAACAACACCGGTCAAAAATCCATCACGCATCATTTATATAAAAAAGAGGCCGTGCAGTAATCGTACAGCGTCTGTTTCCAAGGATAAGTTTTGAGCGACCGACGAGGCAAATGTCGGGCGGTGTGATTACTGCTCGATTCCCGACCTGATATCGGACGATACTCAAACGATATGTGAATAATATGTGGCCTATTAAGAAATCTACGGAACTCTTAGGGCACCTCTCCAACCTCGACGAAGCCTGAGAGCCCAGGCCACCGGCCGGTCATGTCTGATGTCCGGCCGTTAACCAGTCCAAAAATGACTTAACATCATGCCGGGAGTACTTCCTAAGCCTTTTCGGAAGACGTTGTGACCAACGCATTAATAATGTTATCACTGACCCTGCAGTCATACAAGAGTTTGTCACTCAACTATTGAGTAACTCCTTGATTAAGGACTCTTTAGTATCATCCTTGGGTAGCACCCCACTCCAGCAACGTGTCCAATATATTGAAAATAGGTTAGACGACCTAGAACAATATTCTAGGCGTAACTGCCTGAAGTTTAGGGGTATACCAGAATCTGATGATGAAAACACTGATGACCTCATATTGTCTTCATGTAATGATGTGCTTGGAGTCATGGTAACTACAAATGACATTAGTCGCTCCCATCGTGTGGGTCCTAAGTCTACTAAATATCCGCGGGATATCATTGTGAGGTTTGTTTCGTACCGCACTAGAGCCTTAGTATATGGTGCCAGATTCAGTCTCTTCCCATCTCGCAGGAAATCTTCATCCTCTGACCACGATCCGGAATCCGCCTCACCATCCACAGCTGCTCAGTTCTTCATCAACGAAGCATTGACCAAACAGCGCACTACCGTCTATGCGAAGGCGAGATTCCTTAAACGACAAGGGCTCATCGGAGGGACATGGACTAATGATGGCAGGATCGTTATCCGCAATCTATCGGGGAGTAAGGCACATGTGACAACCCTGGACGAAATATCTGCATACCCTGATCCACCACCCCGACCTGAACCTAATCGCGGTAATCGTACCCTGGCCAACATGAAAACACATAGTCATAATCAGCTGGTGAACCCACAAAGGAATGCACCAAATCCAAATAAACCTAAAGTGAAACCAGTCTCTGCCTCCTCATCGCGCCCTGCCAAATCTGGCTCCTCATCTCACAAAATCTAAAATATTTACAAGTGTAATATATGTGAAATATTCCTGGTGTAAGCTAAGAAAAAGCTTACCAAATATGATGTAAACATCTTAAGAGTTTTATTTTTGTATTCATTTATTGACACCGTATAATATATGCATTCCCAGTAGTACTACATAATGTATAAAATGGTATGAGAATGTATTCAATGTACCTACATGCACTATAAAACTATTGGTCTTCTATGTTCCACGCTATTACATTCAATTCATGGATACTAACTTATATACTTACTGATTAATTTTCTACAGTAAAAAAGTACAAATTAATAAGAAATATATGTACAAAATGAATCATGCACATAAATAAGTATTATTTTGCTTTCTAAATACATGATACAATTTGTAAACCATTTTTTCTCACATAATTATTTACCTAATACCTTTATATGTGCATTAACTTATTATACATGTTGTACATGTATATATCAACATGTACTATTATACTGATACATGTGGCTGTATTACCAGCTCTTATTTATTACGTTACTATACACTTATACACTACGTATTGATGGTTTCAGTGACCCTACATCTGAAAAGTTTCAAAAAAAAAGTTTATATAAAAGCACATATAATATTTACATAAATACAGGTTTATCACAATCTTTGTTGATAGAATCTTACTCATGTACACAAATTATTGTTGATAAATAATATTAGTATGAAAGCACCCCCTCCTCCCCTTCGAAATATGTAAATGTACAGCTATATGTCATAATTCAGGAATATATTATGTTAGAATCAGTTATATCATATTCGGAATATCTACATGCATGATTATATTGGTGTTTTTTCTTTACATGTGTATATTATACATAAAATCTTAGTAATCCGAATCTTTGGAGTATGCAACATCAAAATTATGCTTTAAGACGATGTGTTGAATAAATTGGCGGAAGTACATTATTTAGGAATACGCAAAATAAGCCCAATAATTTTGATAGTCATATCGGCAGGCATCTAAAACTGGAACTGTAAAGTTACCATCCCTCCCAACCTCCATCTGTTCTGCAAACAAAGCGCCCACAACTCTTAAAATGTGACGACATCTTATTCCAATATTATTATTGACGAAGATTTACACTGTATAAGAATTGCCACCAAGTTGTTGAAAACCCCTCAATAGTTGTTAAATTTCATGACTGCTTATTGTTCCTGTCACCCTAGTAAAGAACCTTCCAAGCACTGAAGGAAAGTATAAGAATCAACAATGATATATCTTATTAATCTAAACAATAAGATCCACAAGTAAGAAGCATCCCCGACACACATGCTGAGATGATTAGAGAGCCAAGTATAAATGGAAACTAATCCTAGCTTAATGTTACAAATGGTTAACACCATAGCACCATGTTTAATGAGAACACTGCAAAACCATCATACACCCTTTCCACATTCAGCTGTAAATGGGAACTAAAAGTATCGTATTAAACTTAATTACATTGTATAGAAAAGATTAACACCATATAGCACCATACATATAAATGTTAATAAGCTGATCATGAGGGCATTTCAGGTACTTGCTCCAATCACTTAAAGTGAATAGTCGGGCAAAGAAAACCAGTCTAAATGCGTTTATTGGCCTTCCAAAAGTTCTCACATATTAATACGACGGTCAAGTTCTGCTTAGTTTCCCAGTTCTGACCATTAAAGTAAATAAAAGTTGAAAGCATTGAAAGCGAGGCTGTGTGGAAATGTAACCACGGACATAGTGAGCCGGGAGGACGTTTTAGAATTCCCATACTTTAAATCAATTTCTTCGTACGCAGACATATTTTGACGAGAGATTTTATTTTTCCATTTCATAAGAAATTATACTGGATATATTCACACCATTTTTACCGACTTTAGCCATCCTTGCCCGACTGTTCACTTTAAACATATTCACGAATATTGAATGATTTTCGACTATTCTTTTAAGACTTATATATGTGTATAAATGTGTTAAGTCAACAGTGATAAATATAATCATGGTCAAATTGAGTAACGCTAACTGCTAATTTTGTTTATGCTTATGTGTAATTGTGTAGACACTTGTTGTTTTAATTTTATACAGGCATTGTTGGTGATTGGAAAAATGCGTTCACTGTGGCACAAAGCGAGACGTTTGATTTAGCTTACAACGAGAAGATGAGTGATCTCGACATCACTTTTGACTGGGAATCCTGAATAGTGTGTGTTCAAACTGTCGACCTCGGAAAGATGTAACGTTTAAAGGCCCAATATCCGTATCTTTCTTATTTTTCATGATTTAGAAGAATGTTGAGAAAAAATCCTGCAAAGACAGGACTAAATCGAAGTCAATATGAGCAATTATGATTCGGAATATTTTAATAAAAATCAAATAAATAGCACACGTCGCTAGGTGGGTCCCACTTAGTCAAACAAGCCGGAGTAAGCCGACATTGTAACGTCGTTGCCGAGAACGTCATGTGAACTACCGTAACTACGTCTGTCCGAACTCTTCCGAAAAACTGGTCATGAACTTTCCGACTTCCGTTCGGCAATAATCGTAACTTCTATGGCGACCAGTTTAAAATGAAGGCATGTTTATATGTATCGACTTTCAACAACTGCTGTACAAAAATTATTTAAAATTCATTATAAATATTCTTTAATATATCTTAATTTCAACTACATCTACAAATACTAACAACATCGGAGTCGAATTTAACTTGAATTTTTGTTGATAGTTACGTATAGTGTGGCTTTAATAAAGAAATCCCAAATTTACATGCACATCTTATTTTCATTTACAATATCATCATTGTAATCTCTGCAGTTTTTATCAAAACTCTAAACAATAATATGGTCACAAACAGCTAAAAATTAGGTGATGATAGCATGACGTTCACATATGGACAAATTTAATAACACATATTCATACATCAGTAAGAAACATGTTCTGAATATACTATATGCCTTGGTCATAATAATCGTCGGATATCCGGGGTTAGGGGGACAATAGGGGGACATCGAACAACACCGGTCAAAAATGCATCACGCATCATTTATATAAAAAGAGGCCGTGCAGTAATCGTACAGCGTCTGTTTCCAAGGATAAGTTTTGAGCGGCCGACGAGGCAAATGTCGGGCGGTGTGATTACTGCTCGATTCCCGACCTGATATCGGACGATACTCAAACGATATGTGAATGATATGTGGCCTATTAAGAAAATCTACGGAACTCTTAGGGCACCTCTCCAACCTCGACGAAGCCTGAGAGCCCAGGCCACCGGCCGGTCATGTCTGATGTCCGGCCGTTAACCAGTCCAAAAATGACTTAAAATCATGCCGGGAGTACTTCCTAAGCCTTTTCGGAAAACGTCGTGACCAACGCATTAATAATGGAATCACTGACACCGCAGTCATACAAGAGTTTGTCACTCAACTATTGAGTAACTCCTTGATTAAGGACTCTTTAGTATCATCCTTGGGTAGCACCCCACTCCAGCAACTTGTCCAATATCTTGAAAATAGGTTAGACGACCTAGAACAATAGTCTAGGCGTAACTGCCTGAAGTTTAGGGGTATACCAGAATCTGATGATGAAAACACTGATGACCTCATATTGTCTTCATGTAATGAATGTGCTTGGAGTCATGGTAACTACAAATGACATTAGTCGCTCCCATCGTGTGGGTCCTAAGTCTACTAAATATCCGCGGGATATCATTGTGAGGTTTGTTTCGTACCGCACTAGAGCCTTAGTATATGGTGCCAGATTCAGTCTCTTCCCATCTCGCAGAAATCTTCATCCTCTGACCACGATCCGGAATCCGCCTCACCATCCACAGCTGCTCAGTTCTTCATCAACGAAGCATTGACCAAACAGCGCACTACCGTCTATGCGAAGGCGAGATTCCTTAAACGACAAGGGCTCATCGGAGGACATGGACTAATGATGGCAGGATCGTTATCCGCAATCTATCGGGAGTAAGGCACATGTGACAACCCTGGACGAAATATCTGCATACCCTGATCCACCACCCCGACCTGAACCTAATCGCGGTAATCGTACCCTGGCCAACATGAAAACACATAGTCATAATTCAGCTGGTGAACCCACAAAGGAATGCACCAAATCCAATAAACCTAAAGTGAAACCAGTCTCTGCCTCCTCATCGCGCGCCTGCCCAAATCTGGCTCCTCATCTCACAAAATCTAAAATATTTACAAGTGTAATATATGTGAAATATTCCTGGGTAAGCTAAGAAAAAGCTTACCAAATATGATGTAAACATCTTAAGAGTTTTATTTTTGTATTCATTTATTGACACCGTATAATATATGCATTCCCAGTAGTACTACATAATGTATAAAATTGGTATGAGAATGTATTCAAGTACCTACATGCACTATAAAAACTATTGGTCTTCTATGTTCCACGCTATTACATTCAATTCATGGATACTAACTTATATACTTACTGATTAATTTTCTACAGTAAAAAAGTACAAATTAATAAGAAAATATGTACAAAATGAATCATGCACATGAATAAGTATTATTTTACTTTCTAAATACATGATACAATTTGTAAACCATTTTTTTTCTCACATAATTATTTACCAAATACCTTTATATGTGCATTAACTTATTATACATGTTGTATATATCAACATGTACTATTATACTGATACATGTGGCTGTATTACCAGCTCTTATTTATTACGTTACTATACACTTATACACTACGTATAGATGGTTTCAGTGACCCTACATCTGAAAAGTTTCAAAAAAGGTCTATATAAAAGCACATATAATATTTACATAAATACAGGTTTATCACAATCTTTGTTGATAAAATCTTACTCATGTACACAAATTATTGTTGATGAATAATATAGTATGAAAGCACCCCCTCCTCCCCTTTGAAATATGTAAATGTACAGCTATATGTCATAATTCAGGAATATATTATGTTAGAATCAGTTATATCATATTCGGAATATCTACATGCATGATTATTGGTGTTTTTTCTTTACATATGTATATTATACATA
>SAYR01073692.1:810222-845022 GCA_004382745.1 Argopecten irradians irradians | reverse complement strand
TAGTATGAAAGCACCCCCTCCTCCCCTTTGAAATATGTAAATGTACAGCTATATGTCATAATTCAGGAATATATTATGTTAGAATCAGTTATATCATATTCGGAATATCTACATGCATGATTATTGGTGTTTTTTCTTTACATATGTATATTATACATAAAATCTTAGTTATCCGCATGTAACTTATAAATAACGGTACAAATAATGAATGTCCTCTGCACATTTGGAAATATTGTGTATTTACACTCCAAGTTCCGGTAACTTAGGCTTAATTATTACATGTATATGAGCTGGTCATGGACACGCTATGTCGTAATGTAAACACTTGGTTGTTTATTTACTTTGTTTCCGCTACTAGTGCACGCGTTACCCGATATTATGGTGAAAACACACACGTGTGATGCACACAGGACTAATGCTAGGTTTACACTATGTTCCCGGCGGCCACGGCAGCCCCGTTTCAGGCCACCGTGGACAAAACGTGGTGACCGCGAGACAACGTGAGACAACGCAGAAGAACGTGATAGACAATCGTGAGCGGTCGTGATTACCGTGGATGCCGTGCCAGATTTTTAAACTGTCAAAAAATTTGCCAGGGCAGCCACGGCACAGAAGGTAAACGCCACAGGACGTAATGAAACGGGATTGACGTAACAAAACGTAACAGTGCGTGCGAGGCCGTAACAAAACTTCCAGACGGTCCGTGGTGGAACGGGCATCAAGCACGTTCCCTGGAATCTCACGGTGATTTCAAGTTTTGTGACGTTCTGTTACGTTTTTCCACGTTTTATCACGGTTGATGCAGATTGGCTGCACGTTTTGTGCCGTTTTGTCCAGGTTTGTCAAGGTTTTCACGGTAGGCCAAGGTGGATGATACCGTTTTATTGCGTTCTGTCAAGGCACATCACGGGTTGTAGCGATTGAAAGCCCGACGTGATACGGCGTGTAACGTCTTATTATTGTTTTACGTTGCTAGCAATAAATGATGGAGTATCATTGCCTGGCCTGGTACATATTTGCTACTTTATGGAATTATTTGTATTAATAAATATTATTGCAAAAGGCAGAAAGTGAGAACCATTTTAGAAAAAAATATTGCATAGAAACACTTGGCTATAATAATTATTAAGATTTTCTTTTCTTTTAACACTTTTGTAATCAAAACGTGTTTGGAATGACATTTTCGGCAATAAATATTGTTTCATTTGCTCCAAAAATCCCGGCATCAGACTTTCATCCTTATTAAGCCTTGGCGGACCTTGAAAAACGTATCGGAGCTTGATCAAAACGTGTAAAACGTAGCAGACCTCATCAAATCGTAACAGGCCTAGAGAGAACGTAGTGGTATCCTTGATAGACCGTGCTAAAACCGTAGTGTATCTTTAACCTCCGGGAACAGCACTTTCTCCTATATCCACGGTCCACCACGTAAAAGACTGTGGTAAAACTTCATAAGACTAGCTCAACTTGAATACAGAGACAAAAATAGCCAAAATTCCACGGCACACCACGTTTCGGGCAAACGGGGCTACCGTGGTCGCCGGGAACATAGTGTAAACCTAGCATAATATACATGTACACGTTATGCTAGGTTTACACTATGTTCCCGGCGAACCTGGTTAATAAAAATCTCAACTTCAAATTTAAAACAAAAAGTTTACTTCTTCTACAATGTCTAAATGTTCATCCAGACCCAGGACCCAATGTTAAAGACAATCAATATATACACAATGATATCTCTATCTGTTATGTAAATGCCTGTTCAATAAGAAACAAACTAGATATTATCGATACTGAATTTGGTGAATTTGATATTGTTTGTGTCAGTGAGTCTCATTTAAACCCCTCAATTAAAGATGATGATATTTGTATTGAACAATTTCCTCAAGTCTTCAGAAGAGATAGACAGAATAGACAAGGCGGAGGTGTTCTTATTTATGTAAAAACAATATTGTAGCAAAAAGAAGACCCGATATAGAATCTAACGATATTGAACTTGTATGGATAGAAGCCAAATCTAACAATAGAGTTGTACTTATAACTCCCCAGTAAATTACTGGGACAAATTAGATGAAGCCATTAAAAAAGCATACATTTTGAATAAAGATTTATTTATTTTTGGTGATATTAATCATGACATGCTGAAATTAACCCCTAATTCACATCTTATGAGAATTATGATAAAATATGGTTTGCAAAATATTGTTAATGAACCTACTAGGATAACCTCCACATCTTCAACATGCCTTGACTTAATTTTGACAAATGATACTAGTAAAACTTCTAACGTAATTGTTCATCCTCAATCTTGTAGTGACCACTGTGCTGTAAGTGTATCAATTTCATACAAAACTTTTCATAAACAATGTTTTAAAAAAACTCTATTATATTTCAATAATGCTGATTATGAAAATGCTTACAATTATATATCATCATATAACATTGAACTTCTAAATGAAACCTTTTCTGACAACATTTTGAATTGTATTGAGAGATTTGTTCCTCATAAAACTGTAATTATAAGACCCAATGGCAAAATATGGATGAACAATGAAATCAGATTGAAAATGAGACAGAGAAATAGACAGCATTCTAAGGCTAAACAATTAAATACCCCATCTTCTTGGGAAAAAATAGACAGCTAAGAAATACTGCTATCACCATGATTAGAAATGCTAAACATGATTATTTATTGAAATTACAAAATTCTCTTATTGATAAAACTATTCCTCCTGGTAAATGGTGGAGAATAGCTAAATCCGTCATTAATAATAAAAAGAAAAATGTTACAGATTATCCCTTGGAAATCAATGGTGAATTAAAAATACATCCTATAGACAAGTGCGAGTCTTTTAACTCTTTCTTCACTTCTATCTCTACTACTGATAAAACTGCAGATGATGTTCCAACTGATATTCCTCCTTTCCCACACCAATTTTCTAATATAACTACAACTGAGCAAGATGTATGTGACCAGCTCCACAGTATCAATGTCAAAAAACCGCCAGGCCCTGACTCAATTCACCCTAGATTTATCAAAGGTATATCTGAATCCCTTATCAAACCTTTACATATTATTTTTAATAAATCTATTGAGCTTGGTTATATACCTCAAAGGTGGGGTTGCAAAATCCACCCACGCGCCGATTTTTTTTCAAATTTTGCAGTGTTGAAGGTCTCGGTACATAACTACTTTTTGTGTGTTTTCATTTATTTTGTATGTTTTAAAAAGGCATAAAGGGCCTGAAATGATGTTTTCTAAAATTACTTTGGGTATGTGGCAAGGGGACCCCTTGTGTCCATTTTTTGAACATATTTTTATTTTTTAATTATTTTCTATAATAAAAGAAATTTCATTCTTTATTTTTTATCCATTTATAATGATATTTACGATTTATTTTTACGACAAATTGATTTTGAAGAAAAAAAACCTCAAATTTTGCTCAGGATAAAAATTGAGGATATTGGGTTTGCTCGAAATATTTAACATGTTATCGATTTTGTCCACACTTTTAAAACATTTTAAAAACATGCTATATGTATAATTTTATAACAGATACTTTTTCAAAAAAAAACTGAAATCCGGGATAATAGCATTTCATAGGCTGAAATGCAGCGAGAGAAATTTTCTAAAAAATCAATATTTGACCTAGTTGACCATAAATTTAAAGTTGATCATGGACACCATAATAAAACAACAGTTAGTGATATATTTTTTGTTAACTAACATATGTACTCTAAAATTATTGCATTTTTATTCCAGCATTTTCCCAAACAGTACAAAAAAGAATAACAACTAGATATGTTCTTAGGTGAAACACATAGTTTCTCTTTTCATATCAGATATCAAATAATTATTGGAAAGAAGTATGTTTTCGTCAGCAACTTAAACCCAAGAAATACAAACTAAGATTATCCATCTCTCTCATGTAAATAAAAATTATTTTAAATTGAATAAAAAATGATTAAAGAGGGAAACAGAGTTACATTTGATTTTCAAATAAAATATGCATTATTTAAAAATACTACCAGCACCACAAAGGCTACAATCTTAATTTTGAGCAATCAGGATGCTTTTATTTCAAAACAATGGCAACAAACTATTTAAAACTGTTACTATCTCATTCGGAATACCACATAACCCATATGTATCAATTTTCACTAATATCTAATAATATCTAAATTTCAACCAATCAGAGACTTCCATTTTGTTTCCATGGCAGCCAATCTTTTAAAAAGTGATTCCATGTTACTCAGCATATTTTATAGCCCCTCTATACCAATTTTCACTTAAATCTGACAATAACTAAATTTCAACCAATCTGAGGCCTCAATTTTGTTTCCATGGCAACCAATCTTTTTAAAAGTGAAACCATGTTATTCACCATACCATGTAACCTCTATATACCAATGTTCACTTAATTCTGACATCATTTAAATTTCAGCCAACCAGAGGCCTCCGTTTTGTTACCATGGAAACCAATATTTTAAAAGGTGTTACCATGATATATAGCATATCAAGTTATTACTGTATACTGATTTTCACTTATATCAGACTCTGGAATAATTAACTGGAAATGTATAACTACATGTAGGTATACTAACAAAGAAGTGGTCCGTTGCTACATGCACTCTCTATTTTTAAGTCACTCTAAAACTGTTTTCCCGGATTTTAATTTTGAACCTTATTTACACATAGACAGAAAATGTCATGGGAGTATTTTTAATTGGGGGTAAAATTGTGGACAAAACCAGTAACAGGGTGATATGAGATGACAAAGAGCAATGTTTCGTTTTCGTTTTTTCCAAAAAGTGTTACTTTTTCGTAAGAAATAGTATTTCAAACAAAATTTTCCGTTAAAAATCTAAAAGAAATGACTTAAATATAAAGTATACGATCTACTCATATAATTTATGAATAAAAAATGTAAAATATTTAACAAAGGCTAACCTTTTTTGGCATATTTGTGCAGGTAGTTTTAATGAAAATGACTACAAAGAATTCAGGCCCTTTGGACCTTTTTAAAATCACAAAAGAAAAAATAAGTCTCATTTTAAAGGAACAACTAGTAGGACTTTCAATATGCAAAGTTTCAAGAAAATTGGGCTGTGGGCAGTTTCTATGGGATTTTTAACATTAGCTTGAACACCACCTTTGGAAAAATGCTAATGTATCAGCTATATACAAGGGCAAGGGGGTGAGAAGTGATCCATCCAACTATAGACCCATATCCGTTACATCAATATTTAGTAAGATGTTAGAGAAAATTGTTTTTAAATATCTTTTAACTATCTATCCATGAATGGAATAATTTCCAAAAATCAATCTGGCTTTCTCCCTAAAGACTCTACTGTTAACCAACTTATTTCAATATATGATACAATTATGAAACAGCTTGATAGAAGAAAAGAAGCAAGATTAGTGTTTAGTGATATCAGTAAAGCATTTGACAGGGTTTGGCATGACGGACTTATATATAAATTGAAAAAAAATATGGTATAAATTATAATATTTTAAAATGGCTTTCTAATTATTTGATTGATAGGCAGCAAAGAGTAATTATTGATGGGTATAAATCAATGTGGAAAGCTGTAACAGCCGGAGTAACTCAAGGCTCAGTACTTTGACCATATTTATTTCTCATATATATAAATGATTTGGAAAATGAAATTTATTCAAATGTCAAATGTTTCGCAGATGATACTTCTCTTTTTGTACTTATAGATACTGATCAGGTAGCTGCAGCTGAAATACTAAATAATGATTTGAATAGAATATCTATATGGGCGAATAAATGGGGAATTCTCTTTAACCCAAATAAAACAGAAGCACTTTTAATTTAAAATAAACATAATGCTGATATACTTCATCCTGACCTTATTTTCATGAATAATACTGTAACCAATGTAAATAAACATAAACACCTTGGAGTTATTTTGAATAATCATGGGACATGATCTAACCATATAAATTTTATATTTGAAAATACCTACAAAAAATAAATGTGTTAAGATCACTTAAGGTTAATCTTGATAGGAAAACATTAGAAATTCTATACAAATCATATATACGCCCTAACCTTGAATATGCAAGTGTTGTATGGAATAATTGCAATCAAACGGAATCCGAACTTTTAGAATCTATCCAACTTGATGCTGCTAGAGTCATCTCTGGTTTACGCAGAGGTACTAGTCATGCTGTTATCTATAATGAACGTGGTTGGGACACTCTCAAAAAACGTAGAATTGATCAATAACATATGTTATTTTTTTTAAATAATTAATCATGAAACCCCTGACTATCTACTTGAACACATTATACCTTTTATTATTGATCATAGTTAAGTGTCTCATGATGTAAGACATCAATGTATATTTCAAACCCCCATTTGTAGATCTTGCATGTATTTTAAAAGTTTTATCCCTATATGATGTCTTGGTGGAATAAACCTGACTGTGTCTTCTATGATATGGGTTCAATAAGCGAACTCAAAAGGAGCCTTACCCGTCATGCCATCCCCGTCAATATTGATGATAAATGTACTGACGCTTTTAAGTATGGTGGAACTAGGTATTTTAATATCATTATGTGTCAACTTCGTAATCGAGCAAGTCAGCTAAATTCTGATCTCTATAAAGACCATCTTTCTAATAGTCCATCCTGTATTTGTGGATACTCTACTGAAGATGTTGATCACTTCTTTCTCTTCTGTCCTAGATATGCAGTCCAACGTCAGAGCTTGTTAACTTCTCTGTCTCATTTACAACTTGACATCCAATAAAACCTTCACCTGAATCTAGACCTGAATCTTTCTCAACATTTACATATGAATGTTGACATTCTAACAAAGGGAAGTAATCACCTTAGCCATGAGATAAATTCAAACCTGTGTGCCTGTGTCCAAACCTTTATTGAATCATCTGACAGACTTTGAGCCCAACATAATTATTTTATAACATAATAACACTCATACCTCTCTTATTCAAGTATATATTAAAATTTAGCAAAATAATCCATATTGTACTATCCAATATTATATGAATATTAACATGTATTTAACTTCTTATACAAACATAATCTAACTGTTTCATGAAATATGAAGAATGAATAGTATTGGAGGATCTGGATACACAGTATATATATTCAACTGTTATGTATGCAGGTATGCATTGGTTACTATATTCTCAAATATATCCATACCATAACTCAACCATTTGATTCTCAAATTTGTATTAAACTATTGATATTACATTTTATTATAATGGATTACCTAGATATAATATTACAAGTTTTATCCTTTGTCTGTACCAAGTTCTTTGACAGGAGTAGATCATAGGTAAACCCTTATAACACTCATATTCTTATATAACATTATGTATAAACCCATTTTCTCAAATGTTATAATTAATTTATATGCATATGTTTTTATATACTCCCTCAGTATGACTCTTTCTCTGGACATTCCTGACTAGGACCAGTACTCAGTGGTAACACTATGGACTTTATAGTACTGCCCGGTCACTAGGAATGGCTTGTGTGGGAGTGATACTGAGGGCTCCAAATTCAAATTAAATTCAAATCAATATCAACTGATTTAAATCAATGAACTGTATATATTGAACTGATATGAATCCATTATGAATTTCAACTTATCATTATCTGGCTATTCAGTATCCACATTTTAACTATAAACAAAAACATATGCATGCATATACATGTATATATATATATATACTTAACATGCTTTTTATACCTGCTCATTATTGGAGTGTTATCATAGTATTACTTACAAACTTGTGTATCCTAACTATATATTTAATTTCAATATTGTCTGTAAAATTACATATATTATATATATGATTTTGAGATGTACATGTGTTATGTATGACACTAAATACATGTAGTTATGAGATAAGGGAGATAACTCCTATAGTTTTTTCATCAATACATCCTATGAAGGTCATATCATTGATTTAGGTTATAGAACTTTCTAGAATATAATCATGTATAAACAAATATGTTTGTAAACATGTTGATTTTGAGTAGAGATCTAGAATGATCTATTTCCAGAAAGTTATGTGTGTTTACTTGTTTACTGTTTTTAGTTAGATATTTCTAGAAGTAGGAGGTTCTCCAATATTCTTGAATTACGGTTTAGCTATATATACTCCAGCTGCCCAAGGCTAATCAGAACTGTAATGAGACCTGTAATAAGACATATCAAGAATTGTACAGCGCCATATAAGATTCTATTGGGAGAGCTATTGTGACTTTATCTGTGGATTATTACAACACTTTGTGTGGATTTATTCATATTGCCTGGAACTTTACAAATCATCTGTGGACATTCAATTTTCCTTGTGGATTTGTAATTATTGTTAATTTGAAACCTGGAAGGATCAAGGATTATACCAGGACATTCGCATACAGATAAGTAAACTTTAAATCATCGTACTTCTTGTACGCCACCAATTACTTTAGATATCGTAAACCATCTCTGTATAATATTGTATATATAATTAAATTGTGTTTTGAATTTAGCTGCTGGTTTCTCCTTTCTGTTATTCGTTAATGTAACACATGTATGTATCCACAGGGAGAGGGCTTATATAGGCATAGCCTGCTGCCCAATCCCTATTAAATCTGACGATTTAATAAAAATATTTTGAAATGAAACGCATTAACAATATCACATCTGCATATCTGATGATTATTAATATATGTATTTCTTTTGAAATAAAACTAACCGAACGATTTAATAGTGTATCATTTGTATGCCATAGAGAGATAACTTCTGAATATACACGTCCATTCCCGTATGCATTTATTGGAATGCGTTTGTCGACTGATTCAGTACATATCACAAGCGCGTATCATCCTTCCAGGTCACAACTCCCGAGTGGCAACCGAAACCACGTGACCACATACTTCGAAAACGAATGTAAAACAACACCGCGCGGGCAACTTTAAACGATGCCGGCAAAGATTTCAACCACTGTTTCACGGACATTCCTGATGATTTCTGTATCGATTACTTTGGAAATGTCACATTTACTGAAAAATGTCAGCCCAAGGTGGCATTATTTATCAAGGTTATATCCACAATATGAAAACTTTCCAAAAAAGAATTGCTAAAAAAGTCGTTTTTCATATTTTCAATTTTATAAGCAATTTATCAAGCGCATAAGCGACTATGTCACGTGACACCCGACATTGACAAGCGGTAAAATTCCAAACAAACATGGTGAAACGTTGTGCCTCGGGCAGCGACACTCGGTATACAGACTAAGAGTATATGAACAATGTAGAATTTCGGCCTATTCTGAAGCCAAAAACAAGGTTACATCAAACTAGATATGGATGTAAGCGTGTGGGAGAAAATTGTTCACTGTTGCCGAAGTGAACAAACGTGCATATGTTTGTTATAAACATTTTGTAGATGCGTGCGGATGCGCCTGGAAGAGTTGTTAGTGCTAGAAAACATTCAGTCAGTAGAAAACTTTATGCTACATGTATTAATTCAGATAAGGGTACAATTATAAACGAGGAGAGCATTCTAAACGAGCCGGTTCCTGTACCTGCCGACTATGTGACCATTGTGACGGACGTCGATAGGCCACAGAAATCAGAGACCAGATGACAACATTCCACAATTAGGTACAATATCCTGGTATTATATAATACACTTCTGTATTTATATATACATTTGTAGTCAGTTATAGACTGTAACTAGCATAAGCATAGTGTAGCATGTACATGTGCCTCTCGGGTTTGTGGTTTTATTTCAGATCGGTAAGTTCAATGTCCACTATATCACTGAAACCTTAAAATGTATACATGATGTACGTGTATATGTTTCTGGTAGTGGTAAAAGTTATATATTTGGATCTATGAGTGTGAATAACCGGACACAGATATGAAATTATGTAATTTTTACTGGATTTTTTTTAATTTACTGTAGCAGGTAACAGTAATAGCCTACCAGCGGTAGGGTTTTAGTGGGACAAAATTCCGAAAGAGATGGGACCGAGTTTTTCTTATTCAGTATACCCTAAAGAGCCACAGAAAAAAAATCCCCATTCCCAGGTGGTGGGGAAAAAAATTCCCGCGCTTTTTAAATTCTGACACCAATTTCTTCATAGAAAAAGGGGGGTAGGGGAGTATATGTTAGTACCGTGTGGCCATCTGTGCTTCAAATGTGATGAAATTTTGTTTACATGTGCGCAAGGTATACTAGAACAATATTCAAAGAAAATAATCTGGTTCTTAGGTGATTTTGTTTTAGAAATTCAATCATCGTTAGTCAAAAATAAAAATCAAATACAAAATTCTGAACTACTGTGAGTGAGTCGCTAAATATATCAATTATGAATAAAATCCCGCAAACAATCTATTTTTTCAGCAATTTACGCTTATTTGGAATTATGACAAACACAAATTCGCAAACGTCTATAATATTCAGTTAAGTTGCATGTTCTGAATACCTTCCTACTTCAGAACGAATCGTCCTCGCGATCATCGCCAATGTCGACAGGCTCTCGATTCTCGCAATCCTCGCCACGACATCCACCACATGCCTCGACACACCGTGGTCCATTTTTCTTGCAAGAACACAGATTAGTTCTGCATCTGTTCGTTGCACTTTCAGCGAACATACTGCTGAATCTCCGGTGGAGCTGGCGGAAGGTCAGTTTGGATGGGTTGCAGACCTGTTTTGACTTTTTGCCAGCCAAACTCCAGTGGATTTAGCACGTCTGCCAGCTCAGACCATGCAGAAATCTGCAGTGTGTACACGAAGCGCATGGAAATGTGCAGCGCGGCATGTTGGTGGTAACTTTTGTGGCTCCAGCTTGGAACAAGTTGCGATCATTCTTTGTAGACGTATGTAGCGAAGATAGCTCAAGTCCTGGTTGACATCGCCATCAAAACACAAAGCAGAACAGTCGCACACCTGCGTCTCCGATTTCACTCCTTGTACTTTGTTCGTGAGCTAATTGATCTGAGCTAGGTTTTGTACCTCCAAAGATTTTGAAAGGGTCTTAAAAAACTGTACTTTTCCTTGACCATAGCACGCAGATGTAGTGTCACAGCCTGACCAAGCATGGATAAACAGTATGTATTTTTTCTGTGCTGGTGTGATGTGCTCACAAGCTTCCTGTATGTTATAACAACTTCACTGCTTTCTTGTTTTCCTTTCTGTCCTTTCTCTCCGCAGATATACCTGAGCCATACCATCACCCCAATGATGAAGCAGCATAACAAAGATGTCTGTTCCTCGGCAACGACAGTCACACTTTGTGAGTTGCGTGCAAGAGGAGATTGCCTTGTTTACGATCATTGTATCGGCATCACCTTTACTGATATGTATATGAATGATTACGCTGCTGTAAATGCTGCCCAAGCATTTTAATGAACTCAGTCTTATTTTTAGCATTGTTAAGAATAGGCGTCTTGCTTATCATGGGATTCATGTCAGGCCTTGGAGAGACTGTAGCTGATGTTTTTGGATGCGGTCCGTCTCGAGTGCTCGTGGTCTTTGGTGTTTACACTCTTCGTACCCATCGAAAACAATGGTGGTAAGACCAAATTGTCTCTCGAGATATGATGAATATTCGTTTACGATCTCCTCGTAAGTAAGGCCCTTTCTCCATCGTACCCGGTGTAGCAGCCAGCCCCAATCCACTACGACAATGGGTTGCGGATCAAGTTCATGCGAAATGCAATTGCCCATGTCTTTCTGTATAACCTGTGCAAGATCTGCTTTGTCTGCTTTCTTCATGAATCCATCTTGAAGAGGGCTGGTGGAATTGTGCACATTTCATGGGACATATATTTCTGGATATCTACGTCCATTCGTTTACTAATAGCACAACACCTGAGAAATAAAACGCTGGGGTCTATCGAGACACACTTGTCTTTTAATTCATACACTTGGTTGGAGATCCTGCAATGTGCGAACTTGCTGAGAAACGTTTTTATCTTCGCATCACTGTAGGTAACTCCATCTAGTGAGGCCTGTATGCTGGCACCAACCTTTTTTTAGCTTCATGACAATTAATTCCATCACCATCAGATTGCCGTCAAACCAGTCGAAAGGGAACGAAGCTCTTCTATTTCATCAACAAATGGGTTATGGTCATCAAAACCAAGAGAGGATATTTCGAAGGTCGATTGCGTCACGTTGTTGACGTGATTTGCTCAGATCTATAATGCTGGTCGGACGTTTTCTCGATGTTGCTTGGTGAGGGAGTCATTGCCTCGTGGATCCCTGCCATTTGTGGCATTGTAAAGACCCATTGATATCTTACGCTTTCGGTCATGCCACACGTTCATGGAGAGACCACCTCTGATTTTTAGGGAACACATAAGGACTTGTTCGGTCGTTAGATCTGACCAAAGTCACATTAGTGGATGCTGGCTCCGCTGTACAGCATGACGTGCTTTAATGCGTGAAAAACTGATATAGCACCGGATGTTTCGTCAGGAGAGCACGCATCATCTGAACGTAGAGCCGGGAGACTTTTGGCGTAATGTAAATGTCCAGTGGCCGCAAACAGGTTCAGAAGATTTGTACTGGCATTCAGATGCCCCTCCCATGATTTTGTACGCTCTGCCAAGATAAAATCGTTGATGACATGAATATGGAACAGGAACTGCACCCATAGTTTAGCAGTTTGGGATTTAGATGATAGTGAAGCCATGACATCTTGTAGCAGAATGTCAAGTTTTTGAAGACTCTGTGAATCGGCAACAGATCCTAAGATATTTTCATCACATTCAGAAGAGGTGATGTTCTCTAGCAACCTTTGAAGGTCTGTAATTTCTTCAGGAGACATTCGGTCTTCTGTTGTGCCGTGCTCGCGACTTTGATTTCAACTGGGAAAACACGTTCTAAGAGTTTAGATGTTAGCGCAGCATCAAGTAAATGAATTGCACGTACCGCGCGCGTTATTGCCTTGCTGCTCATTATATGAACGATTGCGTTTGGGCCGTATACCTGTGCCAATGCTTCTTCGATACCAGAACCTTTCATCAACTGAAATCCGCTCCCGACTGCATCGTTCCATGGGTGCTCCTTCTCCTCGCATAATGCCAGAAATTCTATCTCTAAATTTGAGTGTTCGAACCTCAAACATTTCTGTACGATTTGGATGACGATCATTAAATGCAACATGTCCACATAGGAAGCAATTCTGTCTCCACATGAATAAATCATCGCCAGAGCGTAAACGCTTTGCACTGCTACAAGAGGCACTCGTTTCTTTAAATCACAAAGTTTTCTCTTGTCAGTGTATTTTTTGCGGCATTCAGGTTGGACATGTGTGGTTCCAGGTACGGCATGCTGCAAATCGTCTAATAGTGTATCGTCACCACAGATCTGGGATGCCTGTATCAAGCTATCGATACCTTTGCTGTACAATTTTGCCCTATCATTGTTCAATGATTCTCGGCAAATAATACATGTCAAAATCGAAGAACTCACGAGTAATGTACATTCACCCGACCAGATTTTGCTAATTCTGGTCATTTCGACCAAGTATTATACCTGCTATTGAATAACATTCTTCATTATAAACAATGCTTTTCACCACAAATAAAACCAATGTTGTGATATACACACACAGAAACATACTCCATATTTAGTATTACACTAGAAAGTAAGGTTTGAATTGAGTCCGAAACCTATCGCTTCCCAGTCTCTAGATTTCGGTCATTTCGATGAAAAATCTGCACGTGCAGTTAGTTGGGCATAATTTTAAGCAATTACAATGTTTCTGTTAATCAATGTAGATTTTATTAATTATATTTTAAATTATGACACGCACATGCAAAAATTTGTTTAAAAAAATCGAAGAGCGGGGGGAGGGAGGGGGGGTGCTGGTTCCCGGGTGAGGGGGAGGCTGGAGGGGGCTGTGGTGAATTCAGGGGGGACTTAGCAAATATTGTTCAGATACTGTGGTGTGTTTTCAAACTAAATATTGAGGTCTTGAACATAATGTTGTAATTATTTTATATAAAATCGCTAGTAGGAGTAAACTAAAATGAATCGTTTAACCAATCTGACCACCCTAATTCAAACCCCAGGAATTTTTTTCCCACCACCTAGAGATGGGGATTTTTTCCTGAGATACTACGATACCTATAGATTATGAAAAACCATAAATGAACTCTTTCGGAATTTTGTCCCGCTAAAGTCATTTTGGAGTTATACTGGTAGACTATAAACACACTCTCACACACATATAAATATACACAAATAAAGCATCCTTCCCACATCTTGTATGTTCGATGTCATATACAACGCTATATATTATTTCACAGTTGATGACCATGCATATAGTAAACAAAAGCAAACAGCCACTGTTTCAACCCACACAAATACCAGAATAGAAGACCTGTCTTGCTATGAAGATTAACACTTCCATGGCACAGGAAACAGGAAACTTAAGCACCGTATGAATGATGTATTCAAAGATAACAGGTCATGTAAGTTTAAAACAGTTGAGTAATAGCAAAAAGTACATGTTAGTTCTACTTTATGAATTAGATTTTGCAAATAACTACCAGTATATTATCTCCTAATTCTCTTTTGTTATCAACACCCTCTCATTTGTAGTACATTTCTTTTACTTCTTTTTAAAATATCCCAGTATATGAAAATTAACAGAAAGTTTGTTTATTGCACGTATATACTGTCAATCTTTATCACCTTCTTTACTATTCTAAAGTCAAAGGCCTCTTCGATGGTGTATTTGAACAGCGCTGATACCAGTGAGTATAATGATTCAATGGTAATTGGAGTCAACCAGACCCTATTTAAGCTGTTGATAAGACTTTCTCGACAAAGTTCTTTACTAGATTATCTCCCCCTAGACTGGTAACCAGACCCTATTTAAGCTGTTGATAAGACTTTCTCGACAAAGTTCTTTACTAGATTATCTCCCCCTAGACTGGTAACCAGACCCTATTTAAGCTGTTGATAAGACTTTCTCGACAAAGTTCTTTACTAGATTATCTCCCCCTAGACTGGTAACCAGACCCTATTTAAGCTGTTGATAAGACTTTCTCGACAAAGTTCTTTACTAGAATAATCTCCCGCTAGACTGGTAACCAGACCTATTTAAGCTGTTGATAAGACTTTCCTCGACAAAGTTCTTTACTAGATTATATCCCCCTAGACTGGTAACCCAGACCCTATTTAAGCTGTTGATAAGACTTTCTCGACAAAGTTCTTTACTAGATTATCTCCCCCTAGACTGGTAACCAGACCCTATTTAAGCTGTTGATAAGACTTTCTCGACAAAGTTCTTTACTAAATTATTTCCCCTATGTTGAAATATGGAATAAGACATGCAGTAGAGACAAAAATAATCAAGCAAAATTTTATTAATTTTTCAAAATTCTAGAAACTGGTGGCCAATCTGAGTACCTTGCAGATTCATGTAATTACTGTAGCTGCAATACTGTGATGATTTACAGTTAGAGTTACGTCCCTTGAGACGGACTTTTCAATAAGAGTTATTCCTCTTGGCACTACTTTAGGTAAACGTATGGTACATATGTTACTCTACTAATTAAGTTTGATTATAGTGCTGGATTAATATGCTGAAATGGTAAAATATACTCGACAATATTGTAGCGATATAGAAATGAATTTAATAGGCTTATGTAGTTATTTTGTGTAGCATATTGAGGAAGAAATTAGAACTACAAGTTACTATATGCAAATGAGTTAATAACACTCGCAGGGAACATTAATATTTACGTATATATATGTAGGGCTGGATATTCTACTAAAAGTATACGTTACCGAACACTTACTTGTTTTAGGATAGAGTCAGTTACTGTACAAAGTACTGAATAAGGGGTTGCTTGCAAAGGCTACTCTTGTTATCGGTACGGTGTGTGTGTCGCTGGTAGCTCCTGAGTAAGGGGTTGCTTGCAAAGACTACTCTGGTTATCGGTACGGTGTGTGTGTCGCTGGTAGCTCCTGAGTAAGGGGTTGCCTGCAAAGGTAGGCTGGTGGCGTGCACGTTGTATAGTGGTGTCAGTACCAGTGTGTGAACGACCCTGGGTACGCCAGAAGCTCTAACATAAGGGGTCGCCTGAAAATTATACAATTTCCTGACCTTCCTATGCATATATGCAAGTCTCACAAACAATCCCGACGTCATATGCTGACTTGGACAAGTAAGTCACATCCTTCTGAATTGGCTTGACTGTAGCCCTAAATACACAATCATCGCTTGAAGGTCGGACTGGAACTGTAGGTCTTGAACATAAGCATCAAATTACAGTATATACTCGTCACATGACTTGTATGCCTTCAGCTTAGGTTTATCATATGCTAATGTCTTATTTATAAGATAGTTGAACACATCATATAAACTGATGTTGGAGATATTGGATGAATCCGATGCATATCTGTCTAAAACAATGGATCTGGTATCATGTACGTTGTAAGTGTACACGATTTATTGTCGTTATATGTCACACAATCAGGGTCTATGGGTCAGTTTATAGCTTCTACAGATTTGCACAGATCTATTAAATGTGGTTTTTTTCAAATTGGTTGTGGTTATACCTCTTATCTGTAGATACAGTTTCTTCTCTGAAGAAACTTCCGTATTCGCCATGTTGTTTCTATCCAGGTGTTGGGTATCACGTGACAAAGCGATTTCTAAGCACAGATCCGAATGCGGACCAAAATGTACCTGGAAATGGTCTAATAGTATAGGGGCCGATGTTGCTGTAATATGAGGTATGGACAAAAACCACATATTATCAATTTGTGTATTGGTTTGTCCTAGAGATGCATTGATGACTCGTAATGTTCTTGTATTGCTGGTTAAATATCTAGATAGTTAATTTCTTGTTCTCACTGTTGCAATACAACATATTTCAATAATTTACCTTGTTGTAATCACGAGACTACAATAGGTTCATTACTTTGGTTATTTTTATGTCTTCGTTTTAGACTTAATTTGGTTCGATTTAGATAGAAATACTTCACAACTTTGCCTCAAAGCATAACACTATTGGCAGAAACATAATTTAACTTGAAGACACGATACTATTAACTGCATAGGCTTATATACTAGAAAGAGGCTTGTCGAAATGGAGTTATACTCAGTAAAAATATTTGCTAGCTATCCAGTCCTATAGAGTGACAAGGGTAAATGTCCTATATAGAGATCCGGGACGTGTTCAGGATGCCGTGCGCTCGCGCGACAAAATATTTCCTGAGCCGCTGGGGGTGCTCGGACACGCATTCGATATGATGGTCTCTCGTGCACTTGCTCCGGCCCTATTATCAGAATATATTTTGTTTTTTTTTAAATCCCCAATTTCTATTTAAATTGTCGTTTAAAGACTTTAGCATTTTTGACCCATGTGACCATGAATGAAGGTCAAAGGTCAGTTATTTGAATAAACTTGGTAGCCCTTCATCTTAGTATCAGGTTACTAGCATTCATACAAACTGACAAGAAGTCGTTTAAATATTTAAAGTTATATGATGCATAATTTATAATAAAACTGTTTACGTGCAATACATATTTTTCTCCGTCTGTCTGAGTTTTAAACTTCCTAATTTTGCCACTTTTTTATAAAGTTGCAGCACTGGAAGTATTTTTAATTATAAAAGTAAAAAACAAACTTTTTAACATGTACACGCGGAAAATAGACTCGAAAGATGCTGAATCATTCCGAACTCTTCTGAACATCGTCGCTGTGAAACCAAGAGAAAATGTCAACAATTTTTCATAAACAAAAGATGTGGTCCACCTCAGCAGAATGGATCTAGAAAGAAAAAAGCACACACATTACAACGTTTGATACCCACAAATTTTTGACGGCAATATGTGAATTTGCTGTTTCAAATACACATTCTGTGGACACATACCAGCATGTTTTGCTCATATAAGACAGAGGGGAAACGTTAACAAACATATACGCGCTTACGCTTGTTGCCTGACTCACCACGTGCAGGTCGTGTCATTGTCAGCCACGTGATAAAATTTGGAATCCGACAAACCCCGAAAGCACTGAATTTGTCAGTGATTGAAGGCGCTTTATTCAAAACAAGGAATATATGATCCCTAGATTTCGCCTCTTTTATAGGCCGACACTAGGGTTGGAGAGCTAAATGTTTAAGTAACATATCACTACAGGGAAATTAGCATGTAATATCACCTTAAAGCAGTTTGACCCATGTGACTCAAAACAAAATTCAATGTCATTAAATTGAACAAACTTCATCAGTCCTCCATCCAAGCAAGCTACAGACCTAATTGCAGGTCCCTAGGGCCTTTCGGTTATCGATAATTCGATTAAAACCCCTGTAATAAAAATTATCTTGGAAGCCTTTCATCTTAATATGCTACAGGCCCAATATCACATATCTAGTAAACCAAGCAACACACCCCACCTGGTTATATTATACTGAAAGCGGGCGAACCAGTTGTCCTACTCCCTTAAAGTTGAGAAGCTAAGAAGGAGCAGAACCTACCACTTTTAAAGACTTCGGTGTGTCTCGGCCAGGGGACAGAACAGAACTAACCACAGAGAGGCGAGCGCTCAAAAAAGCCAAAAGTGAGGCAGTGTCAAGGGAAACGTTAGGAAGAATAATGTCAGTTAGAAAGAAGAGAAAAGATAAGATCCTAAATTCTGTCTCTTTATACGATCATGCAATTAGGAGCTTTATTTCCGTGGAGTAACACCGGAACACACGGCCAGCCGCATGGAGAAACGATTGCACATAGGTGGGTAAACCAATTTAAACGTAGAGGATCAAATGACTCGAAATGATATGTCAACGGGGACAAATCATGTCGCCTGGAACAACGTTTTCATATAGGTACATATATGTCAGCTCTTATTACCATCTATAAGTCAGCTTTTTAAACATGTACTTTTTGCAAGAGTTATGCCGTTTGCATTACCAATATGAGATTGGTCGATAAGAAATTGTTTCCACCTTCACATTAGATAATCGGGCGTCCATTCGCAGACCGACTCATTTTGTTTTTTGTATTTTCAAATACGGAAACCATCATTAGGATGACCTTTTTCATTCACATCAATTGTCGTGCTTTTCTTGCGACATTGCATAGACGCATAAAGGGCAGTTAAGTCTGTAGCTGAATCCAGTCATTTAAAACACATATCATGTTGTTAAAGCTTTTATAACTTGCTTTGCATACTTTTGGATTTAATAGTTTTCTCTCTTGGTTTTTCAATAATGTTTTTTTCGTGTTTTCTCCCCATTATTAACTACGCAAATAAATAAATTCTTAGCCAACCTTCTTAAGGCTGGCCTTTTCAACATATTAATCGCAGTGTACTTCCTGCGACAATGTGTAGATGTCTAAAAAGTGGAGAAGCATTCAGCTTAATATTTTCAATTAAAACAACAACAGTTTTATGCTGTGTATATTTCATTTTAAGAGTTATCTCTCTTGCTTCGCCAATATTAGTTTATTTCAAATTTCTCTATAATGATGGTTTTTTTCAACAGAAGTGCTACTCAGACGTTAAACAGGACAGAAACGAAAATCTAATTTATCAATAAATTAATACAACATTTCCACATTTGGTGAGTTAGGGGGTCACCGTAATAAAAGAAAATATTCAGATTTATAATTGATTTGAAATGGTTTTAAAACGCAGTAGTGCACCTACTAGAAAGTCTCGTTACATACAGCGCATGTGTTAAGGTTTAATGTCTCTTCTTTGTTCCCCATACAGTACAAGATAGAAAACCGAATAATTAAAGAAAATATGGAGAATTGAAGCTATACATTTTGCATATGCATACTGTTATTTATAAAGAATATTATTAAATACAGTGAAGTATATATGTTGACTTAATAAAAAACAAGTTATTAGTCGGTAAATACCGCAAATGTTCAACAAAATGATGATCCTAAAGATAACACTAGCGTTAACGGGTTTGGCTCATACATTAGTAGTTTGTAGTCGAGATTATCTACTTCATGTTATGCGCTAGAAAGAATGCCACAACATGCACGCTCCATATTTAAGAAAATATTATGACGTATTTTCGAATCCCGGAGATTCACCAAATTGGAACGATGCCGAAATATAAGCAAGTTGTAACATAGAAAATTATACCAAAACAGACATACACATAACTTTGAAATGAAGTGTATATTTACTTGATGTCATTATCGCAATATCAACACGCGCATTTACCTAATCATACGCAAGACGTCTTCAAAATAATGTAACAAAAATTGCCGAAAGTTATCGTTTTAAAGCACCTACCCGGAAGATACCGGAAGCTAGGAAATCAATACGCTGAAAGTGAAAGTAGATCAGTAGATTAAATTTAACGATACATTTAAGTATTACTGCAGAGCCATTTAATGTCCGATGTCATGTTGAGACCAATGGATAAAAATGGTTCTTTTATTTGAACATTTCGATATTTTATTTATTGCACTGCAGTCCTTGCTGTTCATTATACAATGACTTCCGGTTTTTTTTGCGAGAGGGCATGCAGACAACAACCGGGCAGGATATGTTATTCATTTGTGTTGATACATATGATTGATTGTGGTAAGTACTGTTGATAAGTGATACATAACATCACATTTTATTTATTCATAGTTATAATCAACGATCAAACGGATAGAACGCTCGAATTCCGATTTATCCAGCAGTGAGGTTTGATATTTGATGTTAATATATCAACTTCTGGATGAGGTTTAAACATTTAACAGTATATACACAGACATTCTGTCAACAATATATAGTATAAATATATAAAAAGAAATGCCCTTATATACTATATACAAAAACACCAGGAATGAAATCCATCGCTTAACACATTTTCACCACCTTCGGTAAACGTTCTGTAATATTTGTTCTGGGCAATGTCTGCATGTATCACCGCGTCGATATTACAATAAGATGTCATTCTTCACATATATCAACACTAATCTGCAAATGTTCAAAATGACATGGAATTAAACCTATTGTGACGGGGTTGTGAACAGGTTAGTGTTGATATATGTGAAGAATGACATCTCATTGTATTATTGGCGCGGTGACACCTGCAGTCGGCATTGCCCAGAACAATCTTTACAAAATTTTTAACGAAGGTGGTGAAACATTTGGCCAGTGATACATTTCATTCCTTGTGTTTTTCATTTTCATGGGTATTTGAAACGTTTCTTCTTTATCAAAGATTAAATAAATTATGAATTGGTAAAAAACGTATTTTATCTAGCGATCTCACGATTACCGGAAGTACGAAAACATGTTAAAGTCAATAACCTTTATAAAACACTGTGTATGTTGTCAAAAAGTCAGTATCCAATTGGAAGTTGTTTTTAATGATAAATTAATGTGGAAAGGCTGCATCCTAACATTATGAATGTTTACTAAAGTAAGATCCCCTTTATACATGAATGAATGGGACATGGGGAAGGTGGGCGGTGCGAGAAAATTGTAACCTTCGTCTTCTTGTAACCTGTAAATATTTATGTAGTATAATACAGCAGTTTTGGAACAATCGTAAAACAGTGTTGCATGATTGTTGTGTTTTTTGTTCAAACGTGAAAAAAAGGAATGAGTTAGTGTGGTTTGTACATAATCATGTTTGTGTTAAATAGGGTGTCTGTCACTTAGCTGATGGAGCATGCATAAGCTTCTCAGTCAGTAGAGTTGTAGATTTCCACTCCGGAGACCAATTCCTCATTCCTGGTCGGCACTCGATAGGAATTTTGTGTATTTATCCCTGTTCTTCTTTGAGACTGTGCCGCCAGGTGGACTTGACCTGCTCCCCGGTCTTACTGGTCTGTCACTTGATAAACTTGTGCTTTATCCGTCAATACGAAATGCTTTATCCGTCAATCCGATCACGTGAATTTCTTCCATATCTGACGGAACTTTGTCTTACTTGACCCAGAACATGGACCTTCCGAATGAATGAAACGTCATCCAATCCCGCTAAAACATGACGTCACATTCGGAAGGACGTAATTTTTACAATGTCGATAATCTCGTATGGCGGTGTCGTCTTTTGCTTGGCCCATAGCAAAGGTATGTATTGTAAAGTAATTTTTAATGGGTATTTATTGTTTTTTGAGTATTTTCATTTTGTTTCAGTGATATATCACACTGAATATAATTACGACTATGTTTGAGAATGCGCTTATTTATTTCACGTGGTCGTAAAAAGGAGTACACTCTCATTCGGTTTAGTGAATGAACCTTTACGTCCGCAACAAAGAAGCGTCTCGCTTCGAGCAAAACCAAGTAAATAACTGTCAATTTGCTTTCGTTTGGAATGCCATAATGGTAGCAGGATAAACAAAATACACTGTTAATATCTTACAATACAAGTTTTATTTTGGTTCGAGAATGAGGAAGGCTGAGATGACGGGGCTTTACCGAGGTAATAAACCTTGTATTGTATAAGACACAAACCATGTATTCTCTATATACCTGCTACGAAGTGATAGTTTATTACCTAACAAAAATTAATAAAGCACATATATACACAGTTGTAATATATTGGATTGATAAGTTTTCCTTTATGACAATTATTTTTTCCTTTATTATTTCAGTTGAAGTAATGAAATTGCATCCTAACAGTAGACTATAGGTAAAATATCACTTTGTTTGTTTGTTTGTTTGTTTAGTTTTACGTCCTATTAACAGCCAGGGTCATGTAAGGACGTGCCAGGTTTGTTGGTGGAGGAAAGCCGGAGTACCCGGAGAAAAACCTTTATGACAATTATTTTTTCCTTTATTATTTCAGTTGAAGTAATGAAATTGCATCCTAACAGTAGACTATAGGTAAAGTATCACGTGACAGCTATGCAGTATATGTGTAACCCTGCAGGTACATAAAAGTATGTACATGTTTATAAAAACATTGTAGTGTGATTTAAAAATATATATATTTGTCTCCTTCCTCTCTGTCAACTGCACTCTGTCATGCAATATCATGTCCTGGCTCAATAAGATACAGTCAAACCTGTCTATAAAGGACACCAAAGGGACATAACAAAATTGCCCTTATTATCATTTTATTTGATTGCTTCCTTGGGCACCTTGAATTAAGGGAAAAGAGTGTAACAGAGTGATCTGTATTAAGTTTTAACAAAAAGGTCCATGTGGAGCTGGAAACAATTTTTTTAAGAAGTTGTATTTGAAGATGTTTAAAGAATATCATCCATACAGATTACACATACAATGTATATAACTGTAAGGACAATCAGCATTGACTGAAATAATATTTGTGCTTTGTCTGCTATACTGTGGAATAATAGACAAGTACATGGATGGATGATGTGGTAATATTGACAGTACCGTTTTCTAAGTTATTGCTAGAAAAGTGCTTAATATTTGGGCCCTTCATCGTTATGTCCATCTGTGTGAAAGATTACAAAAGACTAACTTGCTTAAAATTTAAAAGATTCAAGCCTTTGATACTTTTAATGTAAATGTGCATCTTTTCGTTTCATTAAAGATGGATGAAAACAAATCTGCTTTCTTTTTTATTAATTACTTAAGACAGTCTTAAGTATTTTTTTTTCTAATCATCTTTCGTCTGTCGTCGAACATCCTTTTTTTGTCCACACCCTCTGTAGTCCATCAGGCCCCGATTTCTCGAAACAAGCTTAAGTCAAAAAACAGAATTCAGTCCAAATTGTTTACAAAGGTTACATAAGGAGAAACTTTAGTTCTTACAAATGTACTTGAGTCTGCACATTTGTTTCGAGAAAGCGGGGCCTGATCTTCATAGATTGAATGACTCTACAATTCATACATTGTATTGGTATATAAATATATCTGTATTATAATATACAATATGTAAATGTAGTATGTCCTGGTTATGAAACCAAAAATTAAGAAAAGGAAATAGTGAAACAAATTTGTATGGTTTCTGAGCCACTATACCACAGAGGCAGACCAAAAGTAGTCAAATTGACCAAGATTTCTACAGTATTTTTCTCGAAATCCAGATACACTCAAATTTAATACTCCATTTTCAAATACATTTTACCAATTGAGTTTGTTTCCTGAATCTGGGATAAAGAAAAAGCAAGAAAGTAAAGTTTACTACATGTACATAGTTTTCACATGAAAATGAAACAAAACGTTTGACCATTATTTATTCAATTCCAATAAGATTTCATACAGATTTAAATACATATGTGATGGTTATTTGATTCTGAATGCTCCTTTACCAAAAAGGTTGAAATCTGTTTTAAGCATACATAACTCAAGTGACCTTTAAGGCCATTTCATCTTTTTCCATAAAATTTACTTATATTTTTTTTCTTTATTTTCAAAACATACTACATAATTACAAGGAAATAGTTTCAAATTGTATTTATTCAAGCAAGTTTTTTTTCATTATGATACAAATGAATTTGCCTTGTGGGCGTCCATATATTGTATGGAAAAAGTAGTCCATGGCTGCCATTTTAGATTTCTTGTTGATTTGTTAACAAAATTTTACTAGTCGATTTAAATGTATATCATTATATTATATCAACCAAAGGCATACCATGGTCTAGAAAATAACCTTTAAAATGTATCTGGGTTCCTTTTCAAGCAATATATGACTTCTTAAATTCTGACAATTTGCAGCAAAAGGACCTCTTTCACGAACAATGTAAATTTGTCCACGAACGAATTTTATTAAAATTAAATGTTATATGTAGCAACATTAATGCAAACCTTTGAAATACGTTTAAAAATTTCAAAAGGTCCCAGGGGCCTGTGCTATGGCCAAATTAAAGTTGCCCAGTAGAGGTGTATGACAGGGTTCCCTTTTTTACCCAAAAAGGTATCAAAATAATGTTTTATGTCATCAAACTGTATTATTTTTAAGACAGAAAATGTTGAAATTTTGGGCCTTAGTAGTAAATATTGTGAACATTTCAGAAAAATTGTGGACCGGTAAATTTGTCGTTTAACAGTTAAAATTTGGCAAGGTCTATTTTTAGAAAAGTTATATAATGATAAATATATGTTTATTTTGATAATAATCACGAAACTAACTGTGTCAACATTAATATGTAATCCAATACTTATCTGAAACGCTTGATATGCTTTCAAGTTTATTTATTTAGTGAAACTTTGTAGAAAAATTAAGATTTACTCTATCAAAATTACAAAACATTAAGGTATTTTAAGACCATAATAAGCTGTTTTGCATTTGAAGTAGCTTTACTTATATGTCCTGTTCGAATGGTTATTTTGTAATAATAGACCATATTTACAGTGAAGAGAGTGATTAAAATGAGATTCTGTTACTATGTGGATTGAGAGGGAAGAGTTACCAGGTTACATGGGTCATGTTACAAACCTACAGTAGTTCAATTATTTGCAGGGCTAACACTTCTGATAGACTAACATTTATGTTGATTGATGCTAACAAATGTAAATCTCATCACTTTTACATATTATAATATTTTAGGTTTTAAGCTAAATTTGGTTGGGAAATTCATTAAGGTATCATTTTAGATTTAGATATATTAATTGTTGATAATATCCGGATTCTCCGTATCAGACTCTGTATATTAGTATTACCCTTAGAGTTTACTCCCAGAATCCTTTGTATTTACGGAAGTTGACGCCATTAAAGCATGTCCTGTTTTCAGCTTGGCTCCGCATCTTACTTCTATTAAACAACTACCAATACGTCAATGACAATCAACATGGTGGCAGCGGTAAGGAACTATGATATAGCAACGACTAGGCAATATAAACTTTCTGATGAATTGTTTGAATGATCACAAATTCTCCTCATCTATGCCGTGTTTTCTACACTCGTGATACACACGTGCTCGTGGCTAGATCTTGATACCACGTGTACTTATTAACTTCTCGACATGGCTGATCCTGTCCAACCTGCAGCGACAGAAAACGTGAGTTTTGCTGCGTCCTTAAGAACCCCACCCCCTCTTGATATATCCACGGGGAACATCGCCGAAAATTTTAAGCGATGGAGAAGACAGATAGACATTTACGTCGACGCTTCCGGTGTCTCTGAGAAAAGCCAAAAAGTGCAGACGGCAGTCATTCTCAACTGTGCTGGGCCACAAGTAGTGGAAGTATATGACAATCTTACATGGGATACTTATACTGACCAGCATGACCCACAAAAGTATTTACAACAATTAGAAAACTATTGTAAACCCAGGAAAAAACAGGTAAATAGAAACCCATCGTTTCTGGAAACTGTTGTACCACGAGCTCCTTTGATAAGTTTTGACAGAACTGAAAGACGCGTCGGATGCTTGTAATTTCAGTGACAAAGACCGCATGATACTGACAAAATCGTATTTTTCAGTTTCGTAAATTGGCAAGAGACTTTTACTGAGAGATGACATTAGATCTCAACAAGGCTGTCCAAACTCTGTAGGGCCTATGACAGTCAACCACAGGCGAAGGAATCGTGGACCAGTCTACTAGGCATCTCTAATAAAAGTTAATGCATTGGACATCAGAAAGGTCCAAACAGAAAAAGAAGCCAACCAACTCCTCAAAAATATAAGAAGACTGGTAAGTAGAGTAAAGTCGGAGAAACATAACAATTCAACTTTGCAAATTGTGGATTTAAACATAAGAAACAACGGGAAAAAATTCCGGCATGGGAAATGAAAGTGTCATCTGTTCATGTTAACATCACATTAAGCACAATGTAGAAATCAATGCTGTGTCGGAGCTGAAAGAAGTGATGAATCTGATTATATGAAAATTGCTCCATGGCGGGTAAACAAGAACAAACTCGAACCGTTATCAAGGCACATCTCATGCGTGGATGAATAAATGACGTTTCCTTCAAGTTGATAGTGGAGCAGACATATAATACTATATCCAGAAGATATGCCGTTAAGATATTGACCCAACTAAGGTTTAGACTAATCATGGTGGTAACACGTGTACACATACCTGAAACCACTAGGATAATGTCGACTTCGGTTTACACCACGGAAAGAGAGCTGTCTCCAGCATAACCTTTGTGTTGTAGAACGATTACCAACTTGCTAGGACTACTACTATCAAGCAGCTTGGTTCGTAACCATACACGAGGATGCTTTGTGTCAAAAGTTGAGACTCAACACTAGTGACTAGGTGAGGCACCCTAATGTTGATGAGACTGTTACCTCCAAAGGTTATTACCCTGTGTAGTTCCATAGAACTACAGGGTAAAGTCAAAGGAACTGACAGTTTGCTAGATAGAGGAGTACTGATACCTGGTCTGAAACACCAAATTGGGTTAGTTCAGATGGCCTTGTTCATAAAGTATATGGCAAACTGAGAATATGCATAACCCTCAAGCCTCTCAATGTCGCTCTAAGGAGAAGCATACAAAATTCCCACTCTGGAGATTGTTTGCAAAAACTAGCCAACCACATGAGTATTGAATGTAAGCTGATATAAAGAAGGCATTCTGCGCATGTTCGACTTGATGAAGATTCAATGTATCTCCAACTATTATGACACCTTTGGACGATACCGTTGGAAGCAGACTTCCCATTTGGTCAAAGTCTCAAGCCGAGATATTCACACAAAAGATGAAGCTTAGATAGAATTCCAATACCTGGGGTGACAAGACTATCCATTTGTGTGGAATTTCGTGTCACTGACTTGACTAAATACATCGCTGGACGGTAGTCGTCGAAGGTTTCTGATGACAGAGCAGAAAGTAATACGAAAAATTAAGCTTGTGCTGATATCGTTCCTCTGAAAAGAAACATTATTTGAATTAAGACAAGCAAGAATAGCTATCGGAAGTAAGATTCCATGCGCATCGTATTCACTAAGATGAGTGAAAAGTAGACGAATCATAAAGTCAAAGCAATACTGAAATGCCTGCCCAAGTGATTGTTCAGGGTGTTCAATGACTTTTGGCTGTGAATGGTACAATACCTCCCGTTCCTGCCAGATTCTCAATCAGATTAGGCCTATCCGTCTATTTCTATCTTCAGTTATATCTCTCATTTGATATCATGTCACTTGTGATGTGGATGCGTTTTCTCTTGATGATAACAAATGTTAATCACTCTATCTCTGTCTGTGCTATATATGATGTAAAGATACATCTCTTAAATGATTGATGCCTCCGGGAACATGGTATAGGTGCATGTTTAAATGCCAGAGAAACCTATCAGTACGCCTCTCATGCACTTATCATGGCGAACGCAGATGGGCACAATAGAAAAAAGGGAGCGCATCGGCGTATTATTTGTTCTAGAACGATTTGACAATAAGGTATGGCCCAGTAGTGTTCAATTTAAAAACGACCACAAACACCTTGCCTTCAATCCTTGACAGACCTCTGAACCTGGCACCAAAAGAATACAGGACATCTATGGTAGCGTATGTAACATGATGGAATGTGATTCTGTTTGTCAAGGGGAGCATCTATTCTAGCGAAGCAGCTCAGAGGCTCATCCTGACCAGTTGTGAGAATGCGACGTCACGTCATTCTCTGTCAGTCAAACTTTTGAAACATGCCCAGACATTAGACTAGAATGAAAATAACCGGGAAGTCAAAAGATGGAATTATTACAAACTATTGGGTCAGGTGTCTTGAGATGGCCAATAGTATGACAAGTAACAAAGTACCACACTGTATTTGCATACTACGAAATTCGCACACCTTAAGCGTAGATAATGACTAGTGGTTCAAAGCGAGTCTGTCATTATGCGTCAGCATAAGAAGCGAACATCAACAAAGTTACATAGTGCACATCTTGGATATGATAGGATGATGCTCGTGCTCGAGGCACAGTAGATGTCCAAGCATGCACCAAAGACATTAGACAAATGCTGATGCTGTGAAGATCTGTACAAGGAATGAAAAGCTAAACTGTGCGGACCCCTTAAGCAGCACTTGATGGATTATTTTGCGTTTCCAGAAAGTTGGTCTGGATTTGTTGAAATTGCCGGGAGCAATACCTTATCACGAGACTACTATTCTACGCTTCATTGACGGAAGAAATAAACTTACAAAACACTAGTTTCAAGTGTCATCTCTTACTCAAGAAACAATTTGCTGGCTTGGATCCCACCACATCCAATAGTATCGATGGAGACCGCCAGTTCACAAGTCAGAGTTCAGATCATTCCCGTGACAGACATGGTGAATAAGCCACTCTATTCATTCACAATGCACCAAAGAAATGGTAAGCAGAATCTCCGTAAGAATCAGAAAACTCTACTTATCCAAAAAATCCAAAGAAAGAGGAGAGATCCCTATGTGCTAATGAGCAGAGAAACACCCAAAACCCCAAGACACTGGACTTAGCCCAGCAGAAATGCTATTAAGCCTACAACAACATTCTGCCATATCTTCACAAAAACCAGAAGACACTAGTCACACAAAGGGCAAAACGCAAAAAACGAAACATCTGTGCAAGAAAGTTTATACAAGAAAACCAAAAAACTTGTCGCAACTTAAAATTGACCAATCTTCTGTATTATCAGCATTCCGAAGGGTCAACATGAAAACGCGGGAAAAGTTTCCGAATCTAGCAGTACGCCAGTATAGCTAAAAAGGGACAGAATTGGTGTATAAAAAAAACGTAATCGTATATACATTAACCAACGGCATTGATGTTGCATGTGCGTGATAGATCCCGTTACGAGTTAGAGTACCAATGTAATATCGCGTTCGATGTGACTGGCCAAACTAGACAGCAGCTACCGCATCTAAAATTGAGAAACCCATACTAGGAGGGACCGACGCAAGGTTATCATCAGTAAGCCAGACACTCAGGACCCAAAAGCATGAAAACTCAAACTTATCGCACAATAGTAACCAAACTGAAATACGCGGCACCGTAAGTTCAAACTTCGCACCAAGTGATCAATGTTCATGAACATTTGCATGCATAATTGGATATATTTGCCAGTGTTCAAATTAGGTTGTGTTTTTCGAGTTTAAGTTCAATTACCAGTTTAAGTGACAGTACAGTGAAGACCATGTCTTATAGCAAATCAGGTCATAAAGTAAAAGTTTGATTTAAGGATAACTCAAATTTATGATAGTAATTACAGTCTATTCTATAATTTTAAAAATAAAATAATCTTTCTTTAAAGAAGGAGATGTATAATATCCGGAATCTCCGTATCAGGACTCTGTAATTAGTAATTACCCTTAAGTTTACTCCCAAAATCCTTTGTACATTACGGAAGTTACCCATTAAAGCATTCATGTATTTCAGCCTGCTCCCGGCATCTTACTTCTACTAAACGACTTACCAAAGTCAAATGACAATCAAACATTAATGGCAAATACGTCTTCAATCAATTCTAACTACCAAAATGAAGTAGCAGGTTTAATAATTGAAAAATGCACTATCTATAAAGTAGAATTCAATCAAAAACTTGATCTAATATCTTTATTGTCAATAATCTAATTTGAATCCCATTTAAATTTATTTGATTGGTTAACTAAATAGCTTTAGAGATTAGACCACCGAAAGAATGCCATAACCCCCGTCACAGTACATGTACATTCCAGTAAGCCTCCCTGTGAGTAAAGAGTGCTGTGCGATGAAACCGTTATTACTTCCATTCTATATAAAACTGAACTTTGCCTTAAGCATTATATAAGTTATTTTAGTGAATTCTGAAGTAATCCATTAGCGACAAAAACATCCCTAAAAAATTGTAAATTAGCATTGTATGTACTGTACAAGAATTACTTGAAAACCCAGTCAAAACAGAAATGAGATGTGTCTGATCAAACTGGAAAATCATCTAGATGCAGTATTGCATAATACTTTTATGTTACTTAGCTTTTGTCTCAGCATATAAATTTATTTATTTGCTCCCCCTGACATGTAAACTTCAATGTTGTCGATAAACCAAATTTCTAATAAAAATCAAAAATCTTTAATAACTGAAATGATAAACCCTTAAGCCCATTTTGATTGATAATATGATGTCTTTACGATACACAAAGCAATTAGAATAAATAAAATTGTGGACCACAAAACTTTGCTGGTCATAATTCATAAAGATTCTGTTATTTTTAAACTGAAAAACAAATTCTTAGTTAACCTTTATGGAATTCATGAACAGGTTCTGAAAAACCAAATCAAACTTCAGTTGATGATCACAAAATGTGGGACTGAACAAAATCAAACTAAATTGCTAGGAAATAATTACATGTTGTTAGATTAAATACAATTTTGAAACGAGAGAAATTAAAAAATCATTTTGTCTTTTTTTCTTTAACACCTTGTTTAACACAACGCTTTGTACTGATATACCGATTGTTGAAAAATTGTAAAAACTTGATTTCTCTACATTATAACTACTCCCAACCACATTTTTTCAAATCTGTGTTTCTATTTTACTTTATGCCTTTCAGCTGTAAATGCAAAAAGAAAACAATTTTCTATTTCTAGAATGCCAGTTTCACAATCATCATCTAGCTGACAAGTAAAATATAAGCCTAAAATTCCAAATACTTTAGTTATGGAATGATTCAATATTTTAATATATTCTACAATATATAGTATATACAATCATGCAATACTTTACATTTAGGTAACCTAAATGAGTATTTAAATAGTATTAGAAATAAACTGTCTTATGTTTCTCAATTTTATGATTGAAAAAAGGGCGTGGTCAACCATGGTGTAATATGCCTAAAAATAGACCTTACCTCACTAAGACCTTTATATGAAAACTTACCGGTCCACAAATTTAGGTAATATGCAAACTGTTTTAAAAATATTTTTACACTCCAAACTCGGAAGTGGGTGAATCACCATGTTGATAACTGACATGCCTAAAATAACACCCAAAATTTCGACATCTTCTGCTTAAATGTAGGCAAATTTTATCTTTTATGTTTGCCTACATATTTGTGATATAATATTTAATCATTTTTTACTCGTTTCAAAAATAATACAGTTGATGACATTAAAACATTATTTTTATACCGTTTTGAAACAAAAAGGAAACCCTGTCATAACAACTCTTACCCTGCGTCCAACTTTAATGTTGGTCCAACGCAACAGCCAACTGGACCTTTTGATTATAAACGTAGTTCAAGGGTTCCATAATTTGCTACATGTAACAATTTGTTTTTAAATAAAATTGTTATCGTGGGCAATTCCTTGTTCGTGAAAGAGTCCTTTCAAACACTTTTGATGTACTAATTGCATTTCAGAGTTTATTCCCCAAGCTAGTCTGTTTCCAAACTGAACATTTGATATTATAAAAGTATGTTAATTCTTTTTAACTTGTAATTCTAACTAGAAAACACACTCTAAAAAGACCTTTTACCGTAATAGTAATACAGTGTGTACACCATGATTTCCACCCCAACTTCATATCTAAAAATAACGTTTTGTGATGATTGTTAATAAATTATATGACAATAAAAACCGTTCAAGAAAATTGTGGTTTTCGACCAGCTGACAGACATGTGCAGATACCATCTTGCTACGTGTGCTCCCAAGTAAACATTTATGTACAGTCCTACATGTATATTAACGATCCGCCTAATAGTATTCTACTGGAGATTCCTTATTTTAGCATTTGCGTATATGTTGACATTTAAATGGCATGAAATTCATGACTGCAATGCAATTTCACTCTTATCATAGTGTGGTTTTTCACTTGAGCAAATTCATCGCTTCCACTAGTTGATGCATCTTTCGTTATTACTTTTTTTAGTATATCCCAAATATCACATGTTTCAGTTTTATGATCTATATTTACATGTCATTTAAAAAGTCGGTAACACCACTAAAAACGTCTTTTTCATGACGTTGTCCACATTCATCAATACACACTTTCTTACAAAGCGTGTTTTAATATAATTATATCATGCAGGACAGCGCTAGCTAAACGCATGATACGCCCTACGGTTTAATAAGTCAGACCACAGGCAAGTATTATGTTTCACGGATGGACACCTGTCACCACAATTATAGTGTGCTGCAGAACGATAGTCCAACACCTAGCAGTATGGTACCTTAAATCCTTTCTATTAACTGTGAAGAGCGTATATATATATACACAACCGTTAACCTCGACGTTAAACTAATATCTAATACTTTTTTAATTCTGTGTTTTGCTTTCATCACACATGACATAGCACACAAGCATTAACTTAAACACTCTGCTTTAACATAAGATCGCGTAATACACCTTTTAAAAATGTTGCAAGTTGTTTATAACATACCGCGAACACGGATATAATGTACACTGATTCATTACAAATATTGCTCATGTAAACATATCATCCATCGATACTCCAGGGTGCGACCACTAACGATCTCTACTACCCCTGACTACTTCCTCAAAGGTAAAACTGAGGCAACCAGTATGAAGCATGGTATTTTTAGTCCCTTTGATGTACATCAAATGAGTCGATAATAACCCTACAACTGTTTACTTATGTTGGCATGAAGTTGCTTGTGCTTCTGTAGTCTTCACATAATTTGCAGGCTTGTGATTAGTTCAGAGTTTTTCCTTCGACTGTCCTTCCTTTTATTAAGAAAAGAGTCAAGATTTAGAATTCATAGTGTCGAAATTTCCTGGACAATAGTACAGTTTCAGAAGAATTTATAACCATATATGACAGATATTGGATTTGACATAGGTACTAGTTCAGGAGAATATTACCATATATACTAATATTGGATTTGACATAGATACTAGTTTCAGGAGAATATACCATATACTGACTAATATTGGATTTGACAAGACTAGTTTCAGGAAAATATTACCAATTATTGACTAGATATTGATTTGACATAATACTAGTTCAGATAAATACCATATATGACTAGACATGATTTTTACAAAGTTACTTAGATCAGCGAGAATAATCACCCACGTGAACGTAGAAAAATAAGATTGAGAAAAGGAAAAAATTTCTAAGAATATTTATCTTAATATTTTACGGTTCGATAACATTTTGTACGTACACCTATATTCATACGAGCTAGCGCGTCATCTTGAAATAGCTGTACATTTAATGCAGTTTACACACCATAAGTAACCAAAATGAGAATATCCTATATATTATACATACACAAAAACCCATTCCATTTAGAAGTTTACTATCCTGATAAAATAAAGCATTTGTTTTTAACTTATAATTATTTGACCAGGACGTTCAGTGATGAAATTAACGGAAAACAAGCTGCTTCAATTCCGGAAATTTATCACGTTCAATACACAAAATATACTTCTAAAATAAAAACTTTGATCTTTCATGCCATTTATACAATGTTCATGAATATTTTATTTCAGATATTTAAATTCAAAGTCACATTACATTCCTTTATAATGAATTAATTTTCATTACAGATACAATAAGCCAAAATCGGATGCGCATTCACACAATGTATTCTTTTCATGGCAACCACTGCTGTTTGTTCAAGTGGTATAACGGACATTCGGTTTGGGAAGTTTTTTTTAAAGCAAAGAGAAACACGGATTTTATATTTTAAAGGCATATCATTCATATTTTCAATATATTTAAAGTATATATTTCCTATCATTTTATTGCGTTTTTTAAACCTTATATTAGGCCATGAGCTAAGGAGGGGTCCCCCCACACACTCCCCCCAAACCTCCCGAACCCAATTATTTCCTTAAAAAAAACCCTTATTGGAACCCATGGCCTTTGATCACAAAATCCAAAAAATGTAAACCATTCATTAATTGGTGAACTTTCCTGTTATTGATCGTCATCAAGATGGCCCATCTTTCGAAATTGCACTCAAAATTATAAAAAAAAAATATTAAACATAAACATTTTCCAAATC
>SAYR01073692.1:796051-808301 GCA_004382745.1 Argopecten irradians irradians | reverse complement strand
AAGTATCGCATGTAAGATTGTCATATACTTCCACTACTTGTGGCCCAGCCACAGTTTGAGAATAAATGCCGTCTGCACTTTTTGGCTTTTCTCCAGAGACACCGGAAGCGTCGGACGTAAATGTCTATCTGTCTTCTCCATCGCTTAAAATTTTCGGCGATGTTCCCCGTGGATATATCAAGAGGGGGTGGGGTTCTTAAGACGCAGTAAACTCACGTTTTTCTTGTTCGCTGCAGGTTGGACCATGGATCAGCATGTGAGAAAGTTAATAAGTAACGTTGTATCAGATCTAGCCACTGAGGACGTGTGTATCACGAGTGTAGAAAAACACGGGCATTTAGATGAGGAGAATTTGTGATACGTAATTCACACATTCTCAGTAAAAGTTTATTTAGCCTAAGTCGTTGCTATAATCATAGTTTCTTACCGCTGCTACATGTTGTATTGTCATTGAGTATTGGTAGTTGTTTAATAGAAGTAGTGCGGAGCCAGCTGAAAACAGGACATGCTTTAAGTGGCGTCAATTCCGTAATTACAAAGGATTCTGGGAGTAAACTCCTAAGGGTATACTAATATACAGAGTCTGATACGGGAGAAATCGGGATTATTATCAAACAATTTATATAGTCTAAATCTTAATAATGATACCTTAATGAATTTCCAACCAAATTTAGCTTAAAACCTAAAATATTATAATATGTAAAAGTGATGAGATTTACATTTGTTAGCTCATATCAAACATAACTATGTTAGTCTATCAGAAGTGTTAGCCTGCAAATATTGAACTAGCTGTAAGGTTTGTAACATGACCCTGTAAACCTGGTAACTCTTCGCTCTGCAATCACATAGTAAAGAATCTCATTTTAATCACTCTCTTCACTGTAAAGTATGGTCATTATACATAATAACATTGCAGAACAGGACATATAAGTAAAGCTACTTCAAATGCAAAAAGCTTTTTGGTCTTAAATACCTTTAATGTTTTTGTATTTTGATAGAGTAAATCCTTAATTTTTCTACAAAGTTTCACTAAATAAATAAAACTTGAAAGCATATCAAAGCGTTTCAGATAATTATTGGATTAGCATATTAATGTTTGTACACAGTTAGTTTTCGTGATTATTATCTAAAATAAACATATATTTTATCATTATAGTACTTTTCTAAAAATAGACCTTGCACAATTTTTTAACTGGTTAAACGGACAAATTTACCGGTCCACAATTTTTCTGGAAATGTTCACAATTATTTACCTATAAGGCCCAAAATTTCAACATTTTCGTGGTCTTAAAAATAATACAGTTTGATGACATAAACATTATTTTTGATACCTTTTTTGGGTAAAAGGGAACCCTGTCATACACTCTACTGCGGTCAACTTTAATTTTGGCATAGCACAGGCCCTGGGACTTTTTGAAATTTTAAAGCGTATTTCAAGAGGTTTTGCATTTAATGTTTGCTACATATAACATTTAATTTTAATAAAAATTCGTTTCGTGGACAATTTACATTGTTTCGTGAAGAGGTGCCTTTGCTGCAATTGTGCATGATTTAGGAAGTCATTATTATTGCTTGAAAAGGAACCCCAGATCATTTTAAAGGTTATTTTCTAGACATGGTATGCCTTGGTTGATATAATATATTGGATATACATTTTAAATGACTAGTAAATTTTTGTTAACAAATCAACAAAGATATCTAAAATGGCAAGCCATGGACTACTTTTCCATACATATTGATATGGACCCACAAGGCATACATTTGTTCAAATAATGAAAAAAAAACTTGCTTGAATAATTACAATTGAAACTATTTCATTGTAATTATGTAGTATGTTTTGAAAATAAAGAAAAAAAATAATAAGTTAATTTTAATGGAAAAGATGAAATGGCCTTAAAGGTCACTTGAAGTTATGTATGCTTAAAACAGATTTCAACCTTTTTGGTAAGGAGCATTCAGGAATCAATGAGATGGTATATCAGAATCAAAATAACCATCAACACATTATTTAAATTTGTATGAAGTCTTAATTGGAAGATTGAATATAATTAAATAGGTAAAACGTATACTGACCAGCATGACCCACAAAAGGTTTTACAAGCAATAGAGAACTATTGTAACCCCAGGAAAAACGAGGTAATAGAAACCCATCGTTTCTGGAACACTGTGTACCACGAGCCCTTTGATAAGTTTCTGACAGAACTGAAAACGCGTGCGGATGCTTGTAATTTCAGTGAAAAAGACCGCATGATACGTGACAAAATCGTATTTTCAGTTTCTGGTAAATTGCAAGAACTTTTACTGAGAGATGACGACTTAGATCTCAACAAGGCTGTCAAACTCTGTAGGGCCTATGAACAGTCCAACCAACAGGCGAAGGAATTTCGTGACCAGTCTACAGCATCTTCTAATAAAGTTAATGCAGTTGGACATCAGAAAGGTCCAAACAGAAAAAAAAGCCAACACCACTCAACTCAAAAATATAAGAAGACTGTAAGTCAGAGTAAAGAGTCTGGAGAGACACTAAAATTCAACTGCAAATTCTGTGGATTTAAACATAAGAAACAACGGGAAAAATGTCCGGCATGGGGAAAGAAATGTGATCATTGTCATGGTAACAATCACTTTAAGTCACAATGTAAGAAAATCAATGCTGTGTCGGAGCTGAAAGACAGTGATGAATCTGATTATGATGATAATTGGCTCATGGCGGTAAACAAGAACAACTCGAACCGTATCAAGGCTACACTCATCGTGAATGATAATGACGTTTCCTTCCAAGTTGATAGTGGAGCAGACATAAATACTATATGCCAGAGATATGTCCGTAAAGATCAGGTGACCCCAACTAAGGTTAGACTAATCATGTGGAACAACACATACCTGAAACCACTAGGATAATGTCGACTTCCGGTTTACAACCCACGGAACAGAGAGGTCTCCAGCATAACCTTTGTTGTTGTCAAGAACGGATATACCAACTTGCTAGGACTACCTACTATCAAGCAGCTTGGTTTCGTAACCATACACGAGGATCGTTTTGTGTCAAAAGTTGAGACCACAACACTAGGTGATCTAGGGGAGGCAACCCTACATGTTGATGAGACTGTACCTCCAAAGGTATTACCCTGTCGTAGGTTCCCATAGAACTACAGGGTAAAGTCAAACAGGAACTTGACAGTTTAGTAGATAGAGGAGTACTGATACCTGTGTCTGAACCAACCAAATGGGTTAGTCAGATGGCCATTGTTCATAAAGCTAATGGCAAACTGAGAATATGCATAGACCCTCAACCTCTCAATGTCGCTCTAAGGAGACAGCACTACAAACTTCCCACTCTGGAGGATGTCTTGCCAAAACTAGCCAACACTAGAGTATTTAGTAAGCTGGATATCAAAGAGGCATTCTGGCATGTTCGACTTGATGAAGATTCAAGTTATCTCACAACTATGATGACACCTTTTGGACGATACCGTTGGAACAGACTTCCATTTGGCCTCAAAGTCTCAAGCGAGATATTCCAACACAAACTGGATGAAGCTCTAGGCGACCTTGAGGGAACTTTCTGTGTCATTGACGACATAATCATCGCTGGACGTGGTAATTCTGATGAAGAGGCCAAGAAAGATAATGACGAAAAATTAGCAGCTGTGCTGAATCGTTCCTCTGAAAAGAACATTATTTTGAATAAAGACAAGCAAGAAGTAGGGCTATCGGAAGTAAGATTCCATGGCCATCGTATCACTAAAGATGGAGTGAAAGTTGACGAATCAAAAGTCAAAGCAATACTTGAAATGCCTGCACCAAGTGATGTGTCAGGTGTCAAATGACTTTGTGGAATGGTACAATACATGTCCCGTTTCCTGCCAGATCTCTCAGACAGGATTAAGCCTATCCGTCTACTTACCTGCAGGAATACTCCATTTGAATGGTCAGCTGAGTGTGAGGAGGCGTTTTCTTCACTGAAACACATGTTAACTCACTCACCTGTCTTGCAATATTTTGATGTAAAGAAACCTGTTGTTGTACAATGTGATGCCTCGGGAACTGGTATAGGTGCATGTTTAATGCAGGAAGGGAAACCTATCGAGTACGCCTCTCATGCACTTACTCCATGCGAACGCAGATGGGCACAAATAGAAAAGGAGGCGCTCGCCGTATTATTTGGTCTAGAACGATTTGACCAATACACGTATGGCCGTAGTGTTACAATTGAAAACGACCACAAACCCCTTGCTTCAATCCTACAGCAACCTCTGAACCTGGCACCAAAAAGAATACAGGACATTATGGTGCGTATGTACAGATATGATGTGATGTTCTGTTTTGTCAAGGGAGAGCATCTATTTCTAGCCGACACGCTCAGTAGGGCTCATCTGAGCAGTTGTGAGAATGCACGTCCACGCATTCTGTCAGTCCAAACTTTTGAAAACATCCCAGACATTAGACTAGAAGAAATCAGACGGGAAGTTCAAAAGGATGGAAATCTACAAACTTTGGTCAGTGTTGTGCTTGAGGGATGGCCAAGTGACAAGTACAAAGTACCACACTGTATATTGCCATACTACGACATTCGCGACACCTTAAGCGTAGAAGATGGACTAGTGGTCAAAGGCGAGTCTGTCATTATTCCGTCAGCACTACGAGCGAACATCAAACAAAGGTTACATAGTGCACATCTTGGATATGATAGGATGATGCGTCGTGCTCGAGGCACAGTATATTGGCCAAGCATGGCACAAGACATTAGACAAATAGCTGATGCCTGTGAAATCTGTCAAGGAATGAAAGCTAAACCTGCTGCGGAACCCCTTAAGCAGCACTGTGATGGTGATTTTGCTTTCCAGAAAGTTGGTCTGGATTTGTTTGAAATTGCCGGGAGGCAATACCTTATCACCGTAGACTACTATTCTAGCTTCATTGAGGTAGATAAACTTACAAAAACCACTAGTTCTCAAGTGTTATCTCTACTCAAGAAACATTTTGCTCGCTATGGAATACCACAATCCATAGTATCCGATGGAGGACCGCAGTTCACAAGTCAGGAGTTCAAATCATTCGTGACAGACTGGTGAATAAGCCACTCTATTTCATCACCAATGCACCAAAGGGAGAATGGTAAGGCAGAATCTGCGGTAAGAATCATGAAAACTCTACTTATCAAAACCAAGAAAGAGGGAGGAGATCCCTATGTGGCTATATTGGAGCAGAGAAACACTCCAAGACAAGACACTGGACTTAGCCCAGCAGAAATGCTATTTCAGAGGCCTACACGAACATTCTTGCCATATCTTCACAAAACGCAGAATGACACTAGTCACACAAAGGCAAAACGCGAAAAACGTAAACAGTCTGTGAAGAAGTGTTATGACAAGAAAACCAAAAACTTGTCGCAACTTAAAATTGACCAATCTTTGTATTATCAGCATTCCGAAGGGCAACAGTGGAAACGCGGGAAAGTTGTCGGAATTCTCGGTCAGCGTACGTATGAGCTAAAGGGACAGGATGGTGGTGTATATAAACGTAATCGTGTATACATTAGACCAACGGCCATTGATGTGCATGTGCGTGATAGATCCCCGTTACGAGTTAGGGTACCAGATGTAATATCGCGTTCGAGTGTGCAAACTAGCAGCAGTACCAGCAGTGCTAAAATTGAGAAACCCATACTGGAGGACCGACGCAAGGTTATCATCAGTAAGCCAGACACTCAGGACCCAAAGCATGAAAACTCTATCGCAAATAGTAGACCCAAACGTGAAATACGCGCACCTGTAAAGTTCAAGGACTTCGTCACCAAGTGATGCAATGGTCATGAACATTTGCATGCATTTAATTTGTGGATATGATTTCAGTGTTCAATTAAGGTTGTGGTTTTTTTTCGAGTTTAAAGTTCATTACCAGTTTAAGTGACAGTTACAGTGAAGGACAGTGTCTATAGCAAATCAGGTCATAAAGTAAAGTTTTGATTATTAAGTGATAACTCAAAGTTTAGATATTAATTACAGTCTATTTCTAGTAATTTTAAAAGATAAAATAATCTTTCTTTAAAGAAGGGAGGATGTTGATAATATCCGGAATCTCCGTATCAGACTCTGTATATTAGTATTACCCTTAGAGTTTACTCCCAGAATCCTTTGTACTTACGGAAGTTGACGCCATTAAAGCATGTCATGTTTTCAGCCTGGCTCCGCATCTTACTTCTACTAAACGACTACCAATACGTCAATGACAATCAACATTAATGGCAAATACGTCTTCAATCATGCTAACTAACGAACTGAAGGTAGCAGGTTTAATAATGAAAATGCACGTTATCTATAAGTAGATCATCAAAAACTTGATAATATCTTTATTGTCAATAATCATATTTGAATTCCATGTTAGATTTATTTGATGGTTAGAAAATTAAATAGCTTTAGTGAGTATTAGACACGAAAGCAATGCATCGGTCACAGTACATGTACATTCAGTATATCTCTGTGGTAAAGAGTGTGTGGCGATGAAACCGTTTTATTCCATTCTATATAAACTGAATTTGGCCTTAAGATTATATGAATTTTATTTTAGTGATTCTGAAGTAATCCTTATGGACAAAAACATCCCTAAAATTGTTAATTAGCGGATATGGTATGTACTGTACAGAGATACTTGAGAAACAGTCAAACAGAAAATGAGAGTGTCTGATCAAACTGGAAATCATCTAGATGCAGTGTATTGCATATACTTTTATGTTACTTAGCTTTGTCTCACATATAAATTTATTTATTTGGCTCCCCCTGACATGTATAATTCATGTTGTGATAACCAAATTTCTAATAAAATCAAAATTTAATAACTGAAATGATAAACCTTAAGCCATTTTGATTGATAATATGATGTCTTTACGATACACAAAGCTAATTATGAAAAATAAAATTGTGGACCACAAAAACTTTTGACTGTGTCATTAATCATAAAAGATTCTGTTAGTTTTTAAACTGAAAACAAATTCTTAGTTAACCTTTATGGAATTCATGAACATTCTGAAAAACCCGAAATCAAACTTCAGTTGATTGATCACAAAATGTTCTGAACAATCAAAATCTTAAATTGCTAGGAAATAATACATGTTGTTAGATTAATACAATTTTGAACGAAGAAATTAAAAAATCAATTTGTCTTTTTTTCCTTTTTTGTTTAACACAAACGCTTTGTACTGATATACCGGATGTGTGAAAATTGGTAAAAACTTGATTCTCTTACATGATAATCTACTCCCACCCATTTTTTTCAAATCTGTGTTTCTATTTTACTTTATATGCCTTTCAGCTGTAAATGAAAAGAAAACATTTCTGATTTCTGAGAATGCAGTTACAATCATCATCTAGCTTGACAAGTAAATGATAATGCACTAAAATTCCGAAATACTTTGTTATTGTGATTCAATATTTTAATTATTCTACAATATATAGGTTATACAATCATGCATTACTTTACATTTGAGGTAACTAATGAGTATTAAATAGTATTAGGAAATAACTGTCTTTGTTTTCTCAATTTTATGATTGAAAAGGGCCGTGGTGCAACCATGGTGTAATATTGCTAAAAATAGACCTTACCTCACTAAGACCTTTATATGACAAACTTACCGGTCCACAATTTAGGTAATGAGCGAACTGTTTTAAAAATATTTTTTATGCACTCAAACTGGAAGTGGGTGAATCACCATTGTTGATAATTGACATGGCCTAAAATAACACCCAAAATTTCGACATCTTCTGCTTAAAATGTAGGCAAAATTTTATCTTTTATAGTTTGCCTACATATTTGTGATATAATATTTAATCATTTTTACTCTTCAAAAAATAATACAGTTTGATGACATAAAACATTATTTTGATACCGTTTTGGAACAAAAAGGGAACCCTGTCATACACCTCTACTGGTCAACTTTAATTTGGTCACAGCACAGGCCACTGGGACCTTTTGAATTTATTAAACGTATTTCAAGGGTTTGCATTAATGTTGCTACATGTAACATTTGGTTTTAATAAAATTGGTTCGTGGGCAAATTTCCTTTGTTCGTGAAAGAGGTCCTTTCAACACTTTTGATGTACTAATTGCATTTCAGAGTTTATTCCCAAGGCTAGTCTGTTTCCAACTGAACATTTTGATATATAGAAGGTATGTTTTAATTTCTTTTTAACTTGTAATTCTAACTAGAAACACACTCTAAAAAGGGACCTTTTACCTTAATAGTAATACAGTGTGTACACATGATTTCCACTCCCGACTCATATCTAAAATAGACGTTTTGTGGGATGATTTGTTAATAAATTATATTGACAATAAAACCGTTCAAGAAAATGTGGTTTTCGACCAAGCTGACAGACATGTGCAGATAGCCATCTTGCTACGTGTGCTCCCAAGTGAAACATTTTGTACAGTCCTACATGTATATTAGAGCGATCCGCCTAATAGTTTATCTACTGGAGATTGCCTTATTTAGCTTTGCTGTATATGTTGACATTTAAATGGATGAAATTCTGACTGCAATGCAATTGTTCACTCTGTTATCATAGTGTGGTTTTGTCACTTTGAGCAAATTCATCGCTTTTCACTATTGATTGCATCTTCGTTTTCTTTTTTTAGTATATTCCCAATATCTCGACATGTTTTCAGTTTTATGATCTATTTTAAATGTCATTTGAAAGTCGGTAGCACACTAAAACATCTGCTTTCCATGACAGTGATCCCATTCGATCAATACACACGTTTTCTTACAGCGCTTGTGTATATTATATCAGTGGAGTACAGCTTGAACGCATGGATACGCCCTACCGGTTTAATAGGTCAGACACACAGGCAAGTATATGGTTTCACGGATTGGACACCTGTGTCACACACTATAGTGTGCTGCAGACGATAGGGTCCTACACCTAGCAGGTATGGTACCTTAAATATATCCTTTCTATTTATACTGTGGAAGGAGGGTATATATATATACATAACGTTAACCTCGACGTTAACTAATATCTAATACTTTTTAATATGTGTTTCTGCTTTCAGTCACACATACGTAGCACACAAGCATACTTATAACACTGCGTGCTTAACATAGGATCGCGTGATACACGCTTTTTAAAAATGTGCAAGTTGTTATAACATACCGGAACACGGATATAATGTACACTGATTCATACAAATATTGTCATGTAAACATATCATCCTCGATACTCCAGGGGTGCCGACCACTAACGATCTCTACACCCCTGGACTATCTCAAAGTAAAACTGGAGGCAACAGTAGAGAGCATGGTATTTTAGTCCTTTGATGTACATCAAATGAGTCGTATAACGGTACACTGTGGTTGACTGTGTGGCATTGAAGTTGGGCGTGGTTCTTTCTGTAGTCTTCAAATGAAATTTTTGCAGGCTTGTGATTAGTTCAGAGTTTTTCCTTCGAGCTGTCTTCCGTTTTATTAAGAAAGAGTCAAGATGTAGAGATTCATAGTGATCGAAATTCCTGGACATAGGTACTAGTTTCAGGAGAATATACCATATATGACTAGATATTGGATTTGACATAGGTACTAGTTTCAGGAGAATATACCATATATGACTAGATATTGGATTTGACATAGATACTAGTTTCAGGAGAATATACCATATATGACTAGACATTGGATTTTACAAAGTTACTAGATTCAGGAGAATATATCACACGTGACTAGAAATAGGATTTGAGAAAGGAAAAAGGTTTTCTAAGGAATTATTTTATTTTAATATTTTTTACTTGTGTGTCGATAACATTTTTGTACGTACACCTATATTTCATCGACGCTAGCGCGTCATCTTGAAATAGCTGTACATTTAATGCAGTTTACACACCAGTAAGTAACAGAAATGAATAAATATCCTATATATTTACATATCGACAAACCATTTCATTTAGATTTACTATCCTGATAAAATAAACATTTGTTTTTTAACGTTATATTATTGTTGTACCAGACGGTCAGTTGATGAAATAACGGAACAGCTGGCTTCAATTTGGCGGAAATGGTTATCACGTTCAATGTACACAAAATATAGTTCTAAAATAACTTGATCTTTTCATGCCATTTATACAATGGTTCATGAATATTTTATTTTCAGATATTTAAATCAAGGTTCACATTACATTCATTATATTGAATTTATTTTCAATACAGATACAATAAGCCAAATCGGATGCGCATTCACACAATGTATTCTTGCGTGGCAACCACTGCGTTTGTTCAAGTGTATACGACATTCCGGTTTAGAAGGTTTTAAAGCAAAGAGAAAACGGATGTTTATATTAAAGCATATATCACATGCAATATATTTAATAAATTCCTATTAGTATGCTGTTTTTAACGAACTTGTTGGCCATGGGCTAGGAGGGTCCCACATGCACTCCCCCAAACCACCGAACCAATATTTTTCTAAACCCTTATGACCCACTGATCACAAATCAAAATGTTAACATTGCATAAGTTGGGATGAACTTCCGGTTATGACGTCATCAAAATGGCCGCCATCTCGAATTACACAAAAAATTAAAAAAAAAATAGTTATAACATTGACATTTTTCAACTGAAGTAGACAAATGAGGTTTCAAAATGACCACAATAGAACAACAAATACATATCATGACCAAAAATCCAATATATGTAGTGATTTCTACGCAGGAAATGAAAAATTCTGATTTTAACCTCAAAAATGGAGATTTTTCAGTATTTTTTTTCATATTTAGCTTGACGCAGCAAAAATGTTTCCCAACAGCAAACTATTATTTCTAATAAGTTTTTTGACAACTTATCAATCAGTTTAAGCAACAAAAACAACAAAAATCAATGTTAACATCGTATAAATTCCGGTTATGACGTCATCAAAATGGCCACCATCTCGAACTTCACTGAAAAATGCAAAATAGTTATAAAACTGATATTTTTCAACTGAAGTAGACAAATGAGGTATCAAAATGGCCACAATAGAACAACAAATACATATCAGGGCCAAATAATTAATATATGCAGTGATTTGTACGCAAGATATGAAAAAAATAAGATTTTAAGCACAAAAATGTTGATTTTTCAGCAAATTTTTCATACTTGGCTTGACGCAGCAAAAATGTTTCCCAACAACAAATTATTACTCGTAATCAGTTATTTAAACTCCTATCAATCAGTATAAACAACAACAACAACAACAAAAATATATTGAAATGCAAAAAAGAATTATTGTTATACCCTCAATTTTGAAGATTGGAAGCCTCTCAAAAATAATTATTACAGCACAACACCTACTGATAGCGTAACAAATGTAACCTAAGGTAAGCCTGTGTTTCCGTTGATATCTTTAACAGTTTCCAAAACGTTTTTGTCTTTGAAAATGAGCAGATTCATTGTTTATTTCCTACGCATAGCATAAGCAAAATGTCAGATGGTTACTACAATGTCACATATGTCTTTCACTGGTTCTCAATGATAACCATTATCATTGTGCGTGATTTTTCGCCTCACTGCACTATCCACTGAAGAGACTCGGCATATCTGGTAGCGGGGAAACATGCAGTCCGAATCAAAGTAATCGAGATATCAATATCCAATTCATCGGAAGTCAGAGCGTCGTCTTCGATTTCGATGAGCTGATCTGTCACTACATTACCAGTGTTGTTCTAGCCTGTTATCTTTTATGACCCATCCATGGCCAGAGTTCGCATCAGGAACAACAGGTTCAGGGATGTGGGATCTCTTTCAGATTCTAACATATCGTACGTATATGCTGTTTCAGACTTCTCCGACATAATGGAAATTACACCAGATCCACATTCTTCCAATGGTGTAATTGGTTCTCCTTGTTGTTGTTTTTACTGATCGATAGGAGTTTAAATAACTTATAACGAATAATAATGTGTTGTTGGGAAACATTTTTGCTGCGTCAAGCCAAGTGTGAAAAATTTGCTGAAAAATTACCATTTTTGAGCTTAAAATCTTATTTTTTTTTCATTTCTTGGGTACAATCACTACATATATTGGATTATTTTGTCCTGATATGTATTTTGTCGTTCTAGTTTGTGGTCATTTGAACGTATTTGTCTACTTTAAGTTGAAAAAATATCAGTGTTAATACTATTCTTCTTTTTTAGTGAAATTCGAGATGGTGGCCATCTTAATGACGTCATAACCGCAAATTAATACAGATGGTTTCATTGGGGTTTTGTTGTTTGTTGTTCGTTATTG
>SAYR01073692.1:754853-796026 GCA_004382745.1 Argopecten irradians irradians | reverse complement strand
ACGTTTGACCCATTTAATTATATTCAATCTTCCAATTAAGACTTTCATACAAATTTAAATAATTGTGCATGCGTTATTTTGATTCTGCATATACCATTCTCTTGATTCCTGAATGCTCCTTTACAAAAAGGTTGAAATCTGTTTTAAGCATACATAACTCAAGTGACCTTTAAGGCCATTTCATCTTTCCATAAAATTAACTTATATTTTTTTCTTTATTTTTCAAAACATACTACATAATTACAACTGAAATAGTTTCAAAATTTGTATTTATCAAGCAAGTTTTTTTTTTTCATTATTTGATACAAATGTATTTGCCTTGTGGGTCCATATTAATATGTATGGAAAAAGTAGTCCATGGCTTGCCATTTTAGATTTCTTTGTTTGATTTTTAACAAAAATTTACTAGTCGATTTAAAATGTATATCAAATTATATTATATCAACCAAAGGCATACCATGCTCTAGAAAATAACCTTTAAAATGATCTGGGTTCCTTTTCAAGCAATCATATGACTTCTAAATTCATGCACGATTGCAGCAAAGGCACCTCTTCACGAAACAATGTAAATTGTCCACGAACGAATTTTTTATTAAAATTAAATGTTATATGTTAGCAAACATTAAATGCAAAACCTTTTGAAATTACGCTTAAATTTCAAAAAGTCCCAAGGCGCCTCGCTGCTATGGCCAAATTAAAGTTGCCCCAGTAGAGGTGTCATGACAGCGGTTTCCCTTTTTACCCAAAAAAGGCTATCAAAATAATTTTATGTCATCAAACTGTATTATTTCTTTAAGACCAGCGAAAATGTTTGAAATTTTGGGCCTTAGTAGGTTAAATATTGTGAACATTCCCAGAAAAATTGTGGACCCGGTAAATTTGTCCCGTTTAACCCCAGTAAAAATTTGTGCAAGGTCTAATTTTTAGAAAAGTTACTATAATGCCATAAAAATATTATGTTTATTTTAGATAATAATCACGAAACTAACTGTGTACAACATATAATATGCATAATCCAATAATTATCCTGAAACGCTTTGATATGCTTTCCAAGTTTTATTTATTTTAGTGAAACCTTTGTAGAAAAAATTTAAGATTACTCTATCAAAATACCAAAAACATTAAAGGTATTTAAGACCATAAAAGCTGTTTTGCATTTGAAGTAGCTTTACTTATATGTCCTGTTCTGCAATGGTTATTATGCTATAATAGACCATATTTACAGTGAAGAGAGTGATTAAAATGAGCAATCTGTTACTATGTGGATTGAGAGCGAAGAGTTACCAGGTTACATGGGTCATGTTTACAAACCTTACAGCTAGTTCAATTATTTGCCAGGGCTAACACTTCTGAATAGACTAACATATTATGTTTGATATGATAGCTAACAAATGTAAATCTCATCACTTTTACATATTATAATATTTTAGGTTTTAAGCTAAATTGGTTGCGAAATTTCATTAAGGTATCATTATTAGATTTAGATATATTAAATTGTGCATAATAATCCGCGATTTCTCCCGTATCAGACTCTGTATATAGTATTACCCTTAGGAGTTTACTCCCAGAATCCTTTGATAATTACGGAAGTTGACGCCACTTTAAAGCATGTCCTGCTTTTCAGCTGGCTCCGCATCTACTCTATTAAACAACTACCAATACGTCAATGACAATACAACATGGTGCAGCGCGTAAGAAACTATGATTATAGCAACGAACTAGGCAAATAAACTTTTACTGATGAATTGTGTAGGAATTGATCACAAATTCTCCTCATCTAAATGCCCGCTGTTTTCTACACCGTGATACACACGTGCCTCAGTGGCTAGATCTTGATACAACGTGTACATTATTAACTTTCTCACATGCTGATCCTGTCCAACCTGCAGCGAACAAGAAAACGTGAGTTTTAGCTGCGTCCTTAAGAACCCCACCCCCTCTTGATATATCCACGGGGAACATCGCCGAAAATTTTAAGCGATGGAGAAGACAGATAGACATTTACGTCCGACGCTTCCGGTGTCTCTGAGAAAAGCCAAAAAGTGCAGACGGCATTTATTTCTCAAACTGTGGCTGGGCCACAAGTTAGTGGAAGTATATGACAATCTTACATGGGATACTTATACTGACCAGCATGACCCACAAAAGGTTTTACAAGCAATAGAGAACTATTGTAACCCCAGGCAAAAACGAAGGTAATAGAAACCCATCGTTTCTGGAACAACTGGTGTACCACGAGCCCTTGATAAAGTTTCTGACAGAACTGAAAACGCGTGCGCATGCTTGTAATTTCAGTTGAAAAAGACCGCATGATACGTGACAAAATCGTATTTTCAGTTTCTGGTAAAATTGCAAGAACTTTTACTGAGAGATGACGACTTAGATCTCAACAAGGCTGTCAAACTCTGTAGGGCCTATGAACAGTCCAACCACAGGGCGAAGGAAATTTCGTGACCAGTCTACAGCATCTTCTAATAAAGTTAATGCAGTTGGACATCAGAAAGCGTCCAAACAGAAAAAAAAGCCAACACCACTCAACTCAAAAATATAAGAAGACTGTAAGTCAGAGTAAAGAGCTTGGAGAGACACTAAAATTCAACTGCAAATTCTGTGGATTTAAACATAAGAAACAAACACGCGAAAATAGTCCGGCATGGGGAAAGAAATGTGATCATTGTCATGGTAACAATCACTTTAAGTCACAATGTAAGAAAATCAATGCTGTTCGGAGCTGAAAGACAGTGATGAATTTCTGATTATGATGATTTATTGGCTCATGGCGGTAAACAAGAACAACTCGAACCGTATCAAGGCTACACTCATCGTGAATGATAATGACGTTTCCTTCCAAGTGATAGTGGAGCAGACATAAAACTATATGCCAGAGATATGTCCGTAAAGATCAGGTGACCCCAACTAAGGTTAACTAATCATGTGGAACAAACACAATACCTGAAACCACTAGGATAAATGTCGACTTCCGGTTTACAACCCACCGGAACAGAGAGGTCTCCAGCATAACCTTGTGTTGTCAAGAACGGATATACCCAACTTGCTAGACTACCTACTATCAAGCAGCTTGGTTTCGTAACCATAACACAGGATCGTTTTGTGTCAAAAGTTTGAGACCACAACACTAGGTGATCTAGGGGAGGCAACCCTACATGTTGATGAGACTGTACCTCCAAAGGTATTACCCTGTCGTAGGTTCCCATAGAACTACAGGGTAAAGATCAAACAGGAACTTGACAGTTTAGTAGATAGAGGAGTACTGATACCTGTGTCTGAACCAACCAAAGGGTTAGTCAGATGGCCATTGTTCATAAAGCTAATGGCAAACTGAGAATATGCATAGACCCTCAACCTCTCAATGTCGCTCTAAGGAGACAGCACTACAAACTTTCCACTCTGGAGGATGTCTTGCCAAAACTAGCACACACTAGAGTATTTAGTAAGCTGGATATCAAAGAGGCATTCTGGCATGTTCGACTTGATGAAGATTCAAGTTATCTCACAACTATGATGACACCTTTTGGACGATACCGTTGGAACAGACTTCCATTTGGCCTCAAAGTCTCAAGCGAGATATTCCAACACAAACTGGATGAAGCTCTAGGCGACCTTGAGGGAACTTTCTGTGTCATTGACGACATAATCATCGCTGGACGTGGTAATCTGATGAAGAGGCCAAGAAAGATAATGACGAAAAATTAGCAGCTGTGCTGAATCGTTCCTCTGAAAAGAAACATTATTTGAATAAAGACAAGCAAGAAGTAGGGCTATCGGAAGTAAGATTCCATGGCCATCGTATCACTAAAGATGGAGTGAAAGTTGACGAATCAAAAGTCAAAGCAATACTTGAAATGCCTGCACCAAGTGATGTGTCAGGTGTCAAATGACTTTGTGGAATGGTACAATACATGCCCGTTTCCTGCCAGATCTCTCAGACAGGATTAAGCCTATCCGTCTACTTACCTGCAGGAATACTCCATTTGAATGGTCAGCTGAGTGTGAGGAGGCGTTTTCTTCACTGAAACACATGTTAACTCACTCACCTGTCTTGCAATATTTTGATGTAAAGAAAACTGTTGTTGTACAAATGTGATGCCTCGGGAACTGGTATAGGTGCATGTTTAATGCAGGAAGGGAAACCTATTCGAGTACGCCTCTCATGCACTTACTCCATGCGAACGCAGATGGGCACAAATAGAAAAGGAGGCGCTCGCCGTATTATTGTTCTAGAACGATTTGACCAATACACGTATGGCCGTAGGTTACAATTGAAAACGACCACAAACCCCTTGCTTCAATCCTACAGCAACCTCTGAACTGGCACCAAAAAAGAATACAGGACATTATGGTGCGTATGTACAGATATGATGTGATGTTCTGTTTTGTCAAGGGAGAGCATCTATTTCTAGCCGACACGCTCAGTAGGGCTCATCTGAGCAGTTGTGAGAATGCACGTCCACGCATTCTGTCAGTCCAAACTTTGAAAACATCCCAGACATTAGACTAGAAGAAATCAGACGGGAAGTTCAAAAGGATTGAAATCTACAAACTTTGGTCAGTGTTGTTGCTTGAGGGATGGCCAAGTGACAAGTACAAAGTACCACACTGTATATTGCCATACATACGACATTCGCGACACCTTAAGCGTAGAAGATGACTAGTGGTCAAAGGCGAGTCTGTCATTATTCCGTCAGCACTACGAGCGAACATCAAACAAAGGTTACATAGTGCACATCTTGGATATGATAGGATGATGCGTCGTGCTCGAGGCACAGTATATTGGCCAAGCATGGCACAAGACATTAGACAAATAGCTGATGCCTGTGAAATCTGTCAGGAATGAAAGCTAAACCTGCTGCGGAACCCCTTAAGCAGCACTGTGATGGTGATTTTGCCTTTCCAGAAAGTTGTCTGGATTTGTTTGAAATTGCCGGGAGGCAATACCTTATCACCGTAGACTACTATTCTAGCTTCATTTGAGGTAGATAAACTTACAAAAACCACTAGTTCTTCAAGTGTTATCTCTACTCAAGAAACATTTTGCTCGCTATGGAATACCACAATATCCATAGTATCCGATGGAGGACCGCAGTTCACAAGTCAGGAGTTTCAAATCATTCGTGACAGACTGGTGAATAAGCCACTCTATTTCATCACCAATGCACCAAAGGGAGAATGGTAAGGCAGAATCTGCGGTAAGAATCATGAAAACTCTACTTATCAAACCAAGAAAGAGGGAGGAGATCCCTATGTGGCTATATTGGAGCAGAGAAACACTCCAAGACAAGACACTGGACTTAGCCCAGCAGAAATGCTATTTCAGAGGCCTACACGAACATTTCTTGCCATATCTTCACAAAACGCAGAATGACACTAGTCACACAAAGGCAAAACGCGAAAAACGTAAACAGTCTGTGAAGAAGTGTTATGACAAGAAAACCAAAAACTTGTCGCAACTTAAAATTGACCAATCTTTGTATTATCAGCATTCCGAAGGGCAACAGTGGAAACGCGGGAAAGTTGTCGGAATTCTCGGTCAGCGTACGTATGAGCTAAGGGACAGGATGGTGGTGTATATAAACGTAATCGTGTATACATTAGACCAACGGCCATTGATGTGCATGTGCGTGATAGATCCCGGTACGAGTTAGGGTACCAGATGTAATATCGCGTTCGAGTGTGCAAACTAGCAGCAGTACCAGCAGTGCTAAAATTGAGAAACCCATACTGGAGGACCGACGCAAGGTTATCATCAGTAAGCCAGACACTCAGGACCCAAAGCATGAAAACTCTATCGCAAATAGTAGACCCAAACGTGAAATACGCGCACCTGTAAAGTTCAAGGACTTCGTCACCAAGTGATGCAATGGTCATGAACATTTGCATGCATTTAATTTGTGGATATTGATTCAGTGTTCAATTAAGGTTGTGGTTTTTTTTCGAGTTTAAAGTTCATTACCAGTTTAAGTGACAGTTACAGTGAAGGACAGTGTCTATAGCAAATCAGGTCATAAAGGTAAAGTTTTGATTATTAAGTGATAAACTCAAAGTTTAGATATTAATTACAGTCTATTTCTAGTAATTTTTAAAAGATAAAATAAATCTTTCTTTAAAGAAGGGAGGATGTTGTTAATATCCGGAATCTCCGTATCAGACTCTGTATATTAGTATTACCCTTAGAGTTTACTCCCAGAATCCTTTGTACTTACGGAAGTTGACGCCATTAAAGCATGTCATGTTTTCAGCCTGGCTCCGCATCTTACTTCTACTAAACGACTACCAATACGTCAATGACAATCAACATTAATGGCAAATACGTCTTCAATCATGCAAACTAACGAACTGAAGGTAGCAGGTTTAATAATGAAAAGGCACGTTATCTATAAGTAGATCATCAAAAACTGATAATATCTTTATTGTCAATAAATCATATTTGAATTCCATGTTAGATTTATTTGATGGTTAGAAAATTAAATAGCTTTAGTGAGTATTAGACACGAAAGCAATGCATCGGTCACAGTACATGTACATTCAGTATATCTCTGTGGTAAAGAGTGTGTGGCGATGAAACCGTTTTTATTCCATTCTATATAACTGAATTTGGCCTTAAGATTATATGAATTTTATTTTAGTGATTCTGAAGTAATCCTTATGGACAAAAACATCCCTAAAATTGTTAATTAGCGGATATGGTATGTACTGTACAGAGATACTTGAGAAAACAGTCAAACAGAAAATGAGAGTGTCTGATCAAACTGGAAATCATCTAGATGCAGTGTATTGCATATAACTTTATGTTACTTAGCTTTGTCTCACATATAAATTTATTTATTTGGCTCCCCCTGACATGTATAATTCATGTTGTGATAACCAAATTTCTAATAAAATCAAAATTTAATAACTGAAATGATAAACCTTAAGCCATTTTGATTGATAATATGATGTCTTTACGATACACAAAGCTAATTATGAAAAATAAAATTGTGGACCACAAAAACTTTTGACTGTGTCATTAATCATAAAAGATTCTGTTAGTTTTTAAACTGAAAACAAATTTCTTAGTTAACCTTTATGGAATTCATGAACATTCTGAAAAACCCGAAATCAAACTTCAGTTGATTGATCACAAAATGTTCTGAACAATCAAAATCTTAAATTGCTAGGAAATAATACATGTTGTTAGATTAATACAATTTTGAACGAAGAAATTAAAAAATCAATTTGTGTCTTTTTTTCCTTTTTTGTTTAACACAAACGCTTTGTACTGATATACCGGATGTGTGAAAATTGGTAAAAAACTGATTCTCTTACATGATAATCTACTCCCACCCATTTTTTTCAAATCTGTGTTTCTATTTTACTTTATATGCCTTTCAGCTGTAAATGAAAAGAAACATTTCTGATTCTGAGAATGCAGTTACAATCATCATCTAGCTTGACAAGTAAATGATAATGCACTAAAATTCCGAAATACTTTGTTATTGTGATTCAAATTTTAATTATTCTACAATATATAGGTTATACAATCATGCATTACCTTACATTTGAGGTAACTAATGAGTATTAAATAGTATTAGGAAATAACTGTCTTTTGTTTCTCAATTTTATGATTGAAAAGGCCGTGGTTGCAAACATGGTGTAATATTGCTAAAAATAGACCTTACCCTCACTAAGACCTTTATATGACAACTTACCGGTCCACAATTTAGGTAATGAGCGAACTGTTTTAAAAATATTTTTTATGCACTCAAACTGGAAGTGGGTGAATCACCATTGTTGATAATTGACATGGCCTAAAATAACACCCAAAATTTCGACATCTTCTGCTTAAAATGTAGGCAAAATTTTATTCTTTATAGTTTGCCTACATATTTGTGATATAATATTTAAATCATTTTTACTCTTCAAAAATAATACAGTTTGATGACATAAAACATTATTTTGATACCGTTTTGGAACAAAAAGGGAACCCTGTCATACACCTCTACTGGTCAACTTTAATTTTGTCACAGCACAGGCCACTGGGACCTTTTGAATTTATTAAACGTATTTCAAGGGTTTGCATTAATGTTGCTACATGTAACATTTGGTTTTAATAAAATTGGTTCGTGGGCAAATTTCCTTTGTTCGTGAAAGAGGTCCTTTCAACACTTTTGATGTACTAATTGCATTTCAGAGTTTATTCCAAGGCTAGTCTGTTCCAACTGAACATTTTGATATATAGAAGGTATGTTTTTAATTTCTTTTTAACTTGTAATTCTAACTAGAAACACACTCTAAAAAGGGACCTTTTACCTTAATAGTAATACAGTGTGTACACATGATTTCCACCTCCCGACTCATATCTAAAATAGACGTTTTGTGGGATGATTTGTTAATAAATTATATGACAATAAAACCGTTCAAGAAAATGTGGTTTTCGACCAAGCTGACAGACATGTGCAGATAGCCATCTTGCTACGTGTGGCTCCCAAGTGAAACATTTTGTACAGTCCTACATGTTATATTAGAGCGATCCGCCTAATAGTTTATCTACTGGAGATTGCCTTATTAGCTTTGCTGTATATGTTGACATTTAAATGGATGAAATTCTGACTGCAATGCAATTGTTCACTCTGTTATCATAGTGTGGTTTTGTCACTTTGAGCAAATTCATCGCTTTTCACTATTGATTGCATCTTCGTTTTCTTTTTTTAGTATATTCCCAATATCTCGACATGTTTTCAGTTTTATGATCTATTTTACATGTCATTTAAAAGTCGGTAACACACTAAAACGTCTTTTTTCCATGACGGTGATCCCATTCGATCAATACACACGTTTTCTTACAGCGTGTGTGTATATTATATCAGTGGAGTACAGCGCTAGCTTGAACGCATGGATACGCCCTACCGGTTTAATAGGTCAGACACACAGGCAAGTATATGGTTTCACGGATTGGACACCTGTGTCACACAATATAGTGTGCTGCAGACGATAGGGTCCTACACCTAGCAGGTATGGTACCTTAAATCCTTTCTATTTATACTGTGGAAGGAGGGTATATATATATACACAACGTTAACCTCGACGTTAACTAATATCTAATACTTTTTAATCTGTGTTTTTGCTTTCAGTCACACATACGTAGCACACAAGCATACTTATAACACTGCGTGCTTAACATAGGATCGCGTGATACACGCTTTTTAAAAATGTGCAAGTTGTTATAACATACCGGAACACGGATATAATGTACACTGATTCATACAAATATTGTCATGTAAACATATCATCCTCGATACTCCAGGGGTGCCGACCACTAACGATCTCTACACCCCTGGACTATCTCAAAGTAAAACTGGAGGCAACAGTAGAGAGCATGGTATTTTAGTCCTTTGATGTACATCAAATGAGTCGTATAACGGTACACTGTGGTTGACTGTGTGGCATTGAAGTTGGGCGTGGTTCTTTCTGTAGTCTTCAAATGAAATTTTTGCAGGCTTGTGATTAGTTCAGAGTTTTTCCTTCGAGCTGTCTTCCGTTTTATTAAGAAAGAGTCAAGATGTAGAGATTCATAGTGATCGAAATTCCTGGACATAGGTACTAGTTTCAGGAGAATATACCATATATGACTAGATATTGGATTTGACATAGGTACTAGTTTCAGGAGAATATACCATATATGACTAGATATTGGATTTGACATAGATACTAGTTTCAGGAGAATATACCATATATGACTAGATATTGGATTTGACATAGGTACTAGTTTCAGGAGAATATACCATATATGACTAGATATTGGATTTGACATAGATACTAGTTTCAGGAGAATATACCATATATGACTAGACATTGGATTTTACAAAGTTACTAGATTCAGGAGAATATATCACACGTGACTAGAAATAGGATTTGAGAAAGGAAAAAGGTTTTCTAAGGAATTATTTTATTTTAATATTTTTTACTTGTGTGTCGATAACATTTTTGTACGTACACCTATATTTCATCGACGCTAGCGCGTCATCTTGAAATAAAGCTGTACATTTAATGCAGTTAACACACCAGTAAGTAACAGAAATGAATAAATATCCTATATATTTACATATCGACAAACCATTTCATTTAGATTTACTATCCTGATAAAATAAACATTTGTTTTTTAACGTTATATTATTGTTGTACCAGACGGTCAGTTGATGAAATAACGGAACAGCTGGCTTCAATTGGCGGAAATGGTTATCACGTTCAATGTCACAAAAATATAGTTCTAAAATAACTTGATCTTTTCATGCCATTTATACAATGGTTCATGAATATTTTATTTTCAGATATTTAAATCAAGGTTCACATTACATTCATTATATTGAATTTATTTTCAATACAGATACAATAAGCCAAATCGGATGCGCATTCACACAATGATTTCTGCGTGGCAACCACTGCGTTTGTTCAAGTGTATACGACATTCCGGTTTGGAAGGTTTTAAAGCAAAGAGAAAACGGATGTTTATATTAAAGCATATATCATATGCAATATATTTAATAAATTCCTATCATTATGCTGTTTTTAACGAACTTGTAGGCCATGAGCTAGGAGGGTCCCACATGCACTCCCCCCAAACCTCCGAACCAATATTTTTCTAAACCCTTATGACCCACTGATCACAAATCAAAATGTTAACATTGCATAAGTTGGGATGAACTTCCGGTTATGACGTCATCAAGATGGCCGCCATCTCGAATTGCACTCAAAATTAAAAAAAAATAGTTATAACATTAACATTTTTCAACTAAAGTAGACAAATGAGGTTTCAAAATGACCACAATAGAACAACAAATACATATCATGACCAAAAATCCAATATATGTAGTGATTTCTACGCAGGAAATGAAAAACTCTGATTTTGTGATTTTAAGCTCAAAAATGGTGATTTTCAGCAAATTTTTCTTATTTGGCTTGACGCAGCAAAAATGTTTCCCAACAACAAACTATTATTTCTAATAAGTTTTTTGACCACTTATCAATCAGTTTAAGCAACAAAAACAACAAAAACCAATGTTAACATTGTATAAGTTTCGGTTATGACGTCATCAAGATGGCCACCATCTCGAATTTCGCTGAAAAATGAAAAATAGTCATAACATTGACATTTTTCAACTGAAGTAGACAAATGAGGTATCCAAATGACCACAATAGAACACCAAATACATGTCAGGACCAAATAATCCAATATATGTAGTGATTTGAACGCAGAAAATGAAAAAATACGATTTTAAGCTCAAAAATGGCAATTTTTCAGCATTTTTTTTTTCATATTTCGCTTCACGCAGCAAAATTGATTCCCAAAAACAAATTATTATTCGTATTTAGTTATATGACCTCTTATCAATCGGTTAAAACAACAACAACGTCAACAAAAATATATAGAAATGCAAAAGAGAATTGTTCTTATACCATCATTTGGTTTACAAAACATCACCGGATGCGACATATGATTGTTTTTTTCCAAACCGCTGACACTACAGTTTCCTGGTGTCATGGAATTTCCTGAATATATTACATTGACTATTGACGATCTTAACAAATTTGAATTTAAAGTTGTCTGAATATCTAAGTGGGACTTCAAAATAATCCATTTTCATGTTCGAAATATTGTAGACTAGGAGCCTCTCAAACTGAATTATTACAGCAAAACGCCAACTAAAAGCTATAGGGTATCAAATTAAAATTCCGTAAATACCATGACACTTTTCGAAACGTGTTGTGTCTTTAGTGTCTGTTGTGTATAGCGTAAGGAAATATAAGATGGTTACTACAGTGTCACATATTTCTAATGATAATCATTTTCGTTGTGCGTGCGTTCTCGCCAGAGTGTCGTCTTCGACCTCGATGACCTGATGACATTATATTACCGGTTACCATCGTGGTTCTAACTTTTCAACCGTCCATGGTCAAAGTTAACATCAGAAACATCGGATTCAGGGATGTGGGAGCTCTTCATGTTTCCAACCTAGTTTCACCTAATTTCGCATATCGTATATGATGTTCCAGACTTCCCCGGCATGATGGAAAAGACACCAGATCCACATTCTACGGAGGGTTGAGTTGGTTCTCCTAAATTCGTATGAAGCACAATTCCTCATTCTTGTGATCCTCAGTGACCATAGGTGGCACAGGTGGATTCTTTGAGGTCATAAATGAGGTCTGCAGTGAAGTTTCACTCTTTGTCAAGTCTGGAAAGCACTGTAGAGAACTTTTTACTTCAATGTCTCTTTACGCATACACCAGATGTGACACAACCAGCACCTTCAAGGGAGTGGGAAGAGTCAGACCAATGAAAAGCATTTAACATTTATGGCCTCATTAATGACCTCGATGATATCACCTGTACCATTTATAGTTGCACGAGGGTCCACAAGATTGATGAATAGTACTTCATACGAATTATGGAGCTATGTACTTAGGAGAACCAATTCCACCATTGGAAGAATGTGGATCTGGTGTAATTTCCATTATGTCGGAGAAGTCTGAAACAGCATATACGTACGATATGTTAGAATCTGAAAGAGATCCCACATCCCTGAACCTGTTGTTCCTGATACGAACTCTGGCCATGGATGGGTCATAAAAGATAACAGGCTAGAACAACACTAGTAATGTAGTGACAGATCAGCTCATCGAAATCGAAGACGACGCTCTGACTTCCGATGAATTGGATATTGATATCTCGATTACTTTGATTCGGACTGCATGTTCCCGCTACCAGATATGCCGAGTCTCTTCAGTGGATAGTGCAGTGAGGCGAAAAATCACGCACAATGATAATGATTATCATTGAGAACCAGTGAAAGACAAATGTGACATTGTAGTAACCATCTGACATTTTGCTTATGCTATGCGTAGGAAATAAACAATGAATCTGCTCATTTTCAAAGACAAAAACGTTTTGGAAACTGTTAAAGATATCAACGGAAACACAGGCTTACCTTAGGTTACATTTGTTACGCTATCAGTAGGTGATGTGCTGTAATAATTATTTTTGAGAGGCTTCCAATCTTCAAAATTGAGGGTATAACAATAATTCTTTTTTGCATTTCAATATATTTTTGTTGTTGTTGTTGTTTTTACTGATCGATAGGAGTTTAAATAACTTATTACGAATAATAATGTGTTGTTGGGAAACATTTTTGCTGCGTCAAGCCAAGTGTAAAATATCATATTATGAAAAATCACCATTTTTGAGCTTAAAATCTTATTTTTTCATTTCTTGGGTACAAATCACTACATATATTTTGTCCTGATATGTATTTGTCGTTCTATTGTGGTCATTTTGATACCTCATTTGTCTACTTTAGTTGAAAAAATATCATTGTTATGACTATTCTTTATTTTTTAGTGAAATTCGAGATGGTGGCCATCTTAATGACGTCATAACCGGCAATTATACAATGTTAACATTGGGTTTTGTTGTTGCTGTTCTTTATTACACTGATTGATAAGTGGTCAAAAAACTTATTAGAAATAATAGTTTACTGTTGGGACACATTTTTGCTGCGTCAAGCCAAATATGAAAATTTTGCTAAAAAATCACCATTTCTGAGCTTAAAATCAGAGTTTTTCATTTTCTGCGTATAAATCACTACATATATTGAATTTTTTAGTCCTGATATGTATTTCTAAAAATGTTAATGTTATGACTATTTTTCAATTTTTAGTGCAATTCGAGATGGCGGCCATCTTGATGACTTAATAACCGGAAGTTCATCCCAACTTATGCAATGTTAACATTTTGATTTGTGATCAGTGGGTCATAAGGGTTCAGAAAATTATTGGTTCGGAGGCTTGGGGGGTGCATGTGGGACCCTCCTCGCCCATGGCCTATTGTTTCTTCTAATTGCGTAGAGAATATGGCAAATTGATTTAAACCTGTCAAGTATATTTATAATTAATACTATACTACTAATAATAAGTAAAAACAAAGGGGAGGGGGGTATGCCAATTCTAATTGTTTCTAATTGTGATACTTGCATGCACTATTTTAAGTGGTCTATACGGTATTTGGACCTTACTTGAACTGATGTACAGGTGTACGGTACCTTACGAATATCAAAGATATAGAATAGTGTTAGATTTATAATGGTGTAAGAAACTTAACAATTTTACGTTCGGCATTACATTATACCATCATTTACATGTATAGAACAACATAGCGTGATACTGTATATATCGGCCGTAAAATGTTAATTATAAACAAGTATACGTTAGTATTACCCCATTAAGCATTATGTAACATTGTGTTCAACACTAATATTAGCGGCAAGTGTTTTAGAAAACTTCTAATAATAATGTGTTAAAATGAAAACAAAAACAATTATTTATATCGCTGTAACTTTCTTTTTGCTATTGACATAGAGGTGATTTATCGGAACGAATAATTGCACATGTATATTTTCATTGTTCCCGGCAGGGTATGAATTCCACAAAGCCCCAATGTGGATCACACCGGACATATTTTTGGATAATATCCATATAAAATGTACTGTTCTGACAACTTTGATCAATTTTCAATTCACAAACCTGTCGATTATAACACCCCCTCAACTATAAGTGGTAACGTCCAAGACAAACACACACGCAGGTCATTCCATGTCTGGTAAAGTGAGCGTGTCGGCGATGTGAGCCAATGAAATGTGTTTACAAACATGGTAAATGGATATTCAATTAGTATGCTAGAAATGTTGGATATTGTTGAATATAATTGCAAATTTTATTGATTTTTCACCGCTGGATGTTTTCAACACTATACGATTAATATGTGACGAAATCGTAGCTTTATCTTATGACGACCATCTGCTAGCTATCATCTGTCTATCGTTCAGGGCTATGTCAGAGCAGATTCAGATATTATCAGTAGTAGTGAGATGTTACAACCTTAATGCTGGCCTTCTTTAACCATTGTAAGATCGTCGAGGAACTTTCTCGTGCTTCAACAGTAACTTCGTGAGAGACGCCAAAATCTTTGGCATGCCAAAAAAATGCACGAACACCATACGAAGAGTTATTTTCGTGTTGCCCTTCGTAAGGCAATCGCGGGGACATCTTGACAATTCGTGTCTTCTTTGTCTTACCATCGTGTAATCATCGGCGGCCATAGGCACATTTATAATCACGAATGCAATACGAAGGCAAAGGCAATACGAAGTAATCCGATGGTCTTTAGAAGGAAACAAGACTACGTGAAGCCCTCGTATGACCTCTTATCCTAGTGCGATGGCATTACGATAGAACTACGGTGCTGACGAAGACAACGTCAATGTAATTTTAGTCGCTCATATGAACACTTGTATGAAACTCACCAGAGTATCTTTCTCAGTCATTCTGGGTAACATCAGAAATGATAGGTTATGATGATAATAAATAGGGAAAAAGCAGACAGCTGCATTTCTTCTATTACTTCAATTTTGAGAGTAGGATGAACAACCATTGCAGGCACAGAACTATAAGCATTATAGTTGAATGGAAAATTTTGGTTATGAAACTTATGAAAAGAATCTTTTAAATGTCTGGAGTATTGAAAGTAAACTGAAAGCTATTGAAAAACATTGAAATTTTGTTATCTTTTCAATTTTATAGGGACTATTTTTTATCCCTAACGGGCGCTATTCTAAGTATCTGCCACCCAGATTGCATTTATGTCTCCAATAAATGCAAAATCTAACAATCCTTTAATTGGTAGATAAATAATGCATTGAAACATTTCAGTACATATTTTTAAGTAACTCATATATTCTATATATTATTACAGAGTACATGCATGATGGAAAAAGAAAAATGTGAAACGCAAAATGAAAATGGAGTATCATTGTTGGGTGATGACACAAAGGCTGAGTTTAAAGAGGCTGAATACAGAGGTGGGCATTTATACAGATATAATCACAACTCGTCATATCGGAGGAAAATCCAACTAAGTGTATGCCTTGGATATCTCGCTTTTACATTGGTAAGTTATCAATCATTTGAATTTCTGAACGTTTTTATAGTAATGGGCTTCTTTTATTGTCATAATATCATCTTAGCCTATCTTAGCACAAATAACATACATTACATTTAAGCGATGCAGAAATATAAATATAGCTATAATAAAACTAAAAGAATGATGATAGTTCCAGTATTTTGGGGAAAAAATATGCTTTTTTCGGCTACACAGTCACATTTATCTGGGTTTTAATCATACATGTAACATTGGCTCACAGTCAGTTGTATTTGGGTTTTAATCATACGTGTGGTATGACCAGTTCAAAGTCAGTTGGATTTTGGTTTTAATCATACGTGCTACTTTGCTCACAATCGGTTGTATTTGGGTTTTACTAATACATGTGGTATGACCGGCTCACAGTCAGTTGTATTAGGGATTTATCATACGTGTAACTTTTGCTCACAGTCAGTTGTATTTGGGTTTTAATCATACGTGTAACTTTTGCTCACAGTCAGTTGTATTTGGGTTTTAATCATACGTATGACTTTGGCTCACACAGTTCTTTTTGGGTTTTAATCATACGTGTAACTTTGACTCACAGTCAGTTGTATTTGGATTTTACTCTAACCTGTGGTATGACCGGCTCACGGTTAGTTGTATTTGGGTTTTACTCTTACCTGTAGTATGACCGGCTCACAGTCAGTTGTATTTGGGTTTTAATTATACGTGTAACTTTGGCTCACAGTCAGTTGTATTTGGGTTTTACTCTTACCTGTGGTATGACCGGCTCACAGTCAGTTGTATTTAGTTTTACTCTTACCTGTGGTATGACCGGCTCACAGTCAGTTGTATTTGGGTTTTACTCATACATGTTGTATGTCCGGCTCACAGTCAGTTGTATTTGGGTTTTAAGCTTACCTGTAACTCAAAAAAATTAAGGTAACCGACTGTGCGAAATCCTGTTTTAGCATCTGTATATTTCATGTCATGAGACTCCATGCTATTATCACGTATCTAAAAAACGTAGACCGCAAGATTCTGATTTTGCTATCATCTTTTTATCTCTTTTTCGTTTTATCATGATTGTTATTTAATTTTAACTAGATATCATACAAGTGACAACATTTATAACGCTAATTGAAACACACTATTGCCCTTTTTACCGTTGTATGTCTTAAACGTTATATCATTGTTGTCATTTGATATCAAGTTTGGTTTAAATGACCTTAGCTCTCGACTGACCGTTAAATGTAAACAAACCGCCCTGGTTGTCAGCGGGCCTTTAAATGTAATCACATTATCAAATGATCAGTCAGAATTTGAGACGATAGTTTACTGACAGGTACATTACTGGTGTCGCGTCTTGTACGTACGATACGAACGCTAATTACGATTTTGGATCTTTTTGTTATTTAAGAGGCTCCCTAGTCCATTGTAGTTTCTCATGGCCTTTAAATTATCATGGAACATCATTGCTAGTAGTACTTAAAAAATATCGTACGCGGAAGTGCGAAACCTTATTCATTTTAATAGTATCGTTTATTATCAGTAAACTAGTCTTTTCATTGACTGGTCAGGGCCTTGTTTACGCCCCAAACCGTTTGAGAAAATGACGCATCCTTGTATTAGCTGCTTTGCGTGATTGATTCAAATAAATATCAATATTCTTATTTTGTTATTTTGTTCAAGGGATGGGTCAAAGGTCAAGTGGGTCCGTCATTACCAGACATTCTGCAGATAACCAGAACTGATCTAGAACGAGGCTCAGCATTTATTACGTCATTCTATGTAGGGAGGATTGTGGGATCGCTGTCCGGTATACTGTACGACAGATGTAACAAGCAGTTGTTCCTGGCTTCAGTTTGTATAGCTAATGGTCTCACTGTTGCTGTGATTCCGTGGTGTAGCATGTTCGAGTTGATGACCGCGGCATACCTCCTGCACGGCGCGTTCGCTGCAGCAATGGATGTAGGTAAGATATGTTTTCACTATCGAACGCAACTATTTCCACATTTTGGCAATTGACGTAGATAAGCTACGACTATCGAACGGGATCATTTCCACATTATAGTAATGTACGTAGGTATAAGATGACTATCGAACGGAACCGTTTCCACATTATAGCAATGGACTTAGGTATAAGACGTCTACCGAACGGTACCATTTCCACAACCAAACAATGGACTTAGACATAGGAGACTATCGAATGGAACCATTTCTTTATCATAACATTGGACGTAGGCATGAGACGACTACCGAACGGAACCATTTCCAAATTATAGAAATGGACGTAGGTATGAGACGACTATCGAACGGAACTATTTCCACATTATAGCAATTGACGTAGGTATGGAACGATTATCGAAAGGAACCATTTCCACATTATAGCAATGGACGTATGTATGGGGAGACTATCGAATGGAGCATTTTCCATATTATATCAATGGAGGTAGGTGTGAGACGACTATCGAACGGAACCATTCCATGTTATAGCATTTGACGTCGGTAAGGGACGACTATCGAACGGAAACATTTCCACAACAAAGCAATGGACGTAGGTATGGGACGACTATCGAACAGGGCCATTTCCACATCATAGCAATGGACGTAGGTATAAGACGGCTATCGGACGGAACCATTTCAACAATATAGTAATGGACTTAGGTATAAGACGTATACCGAACGGAACCGTTTCCACAACCAAACAATGGACATAGACATAGGAGACTATCGAATGGAACCATTTCTTTATAATAACATTGGACGTAGGTGTGAAACGACTACCGAACGGAACCATTTCCACATTATAGAAATGGACTTAGGTACGAGATGTCTATTGAATGGAACATTTTTCACATTATAACAATGGACGTAGGTATGATACAACTATCGAACGGAACCATTTCCACAATAAAACAATGGACGTAGGCATGGGGAGACTATCGAATGGAACCATTTCTATATTATAACCTTGGACGTAGGTATAAGACGACTACCGAACGGAACCATTTCCTCATTATAGAAATGGACGTAGGTATGAGACGACTGTCGAAAGGAACTATTTCCTCATTATAGCAATGGGCGCAGGTAGGAGACTTTCGAACGCAACCTTTTCTTTCAGACAGTATGCACTTTTTTGTTCTGTCCATAAGTTTAGATTATGTTTGATATTGCCGTGTCTAAGTCCCATGATACTTGTTATTTCAGAAAACAAAGACTAAGGCTAAAGAAACAAAAGAAATTTAGATTTCAGAGAACAAAGACTAATGTTAAAGTAATAGAAGATATTTAGATTTCAGAGAACAAAGTCTAAGGCTAAAGGAACAAAAGACAATTAGATTTTAGAGAACAAAGACTAAGGCTAAAGGAATAAAAGAGAATTAGAATGCAGAGAACAAAGACAAAGGCTAAAGGTATAAAAATAGATTTCCGAAAACAAAGTCTAAGGCTAGAGTAATAAAAGAAAATTAGAATTCAGAGAACATAGACTAAGGCTAAGGGAATAAAAGAAAAGTAGATTTCAGAGAACAATGACCAAGGCTTAAGGAATAAAAGAAAATTAAATTTCACAGAACAAAGACTGAGGCTAAAGAAACAAAATCAATTCAGATTTCAGAGAACAAAGACTAAGGTTAAAGGAATAAAAGAAAATTTGATTTCAGAAAGCAACGACTAAGGCTAAGAAACAAAAGACAAGTAGGTTTAAGAGTTCAAACACTAAGGCTAAAGGAACAAAACAAAAGTAGATTTCAGAGTACAAACACTAAGGCTATAGGAAAAAAAGAAAGGTAGATTTCAGAGAACAAACACTTAGGCTAAACGCTAGGACTAAAGGAATAAAATAATACTATAATCATATTTTTTATGCACAAGAGATGTAAATCTAAGTTTTTTGTCGAGAACGTCTTTGTGGTGACTTTCTGCGAAAAATCGAATTTTGAGTCATGGTTAAAACAAAACACTATATGGTCACGATCTCATTTTGCTTCATAACTAAGCATAAGCAATCATCAACGTGCTACAATACAATTCAAACTTACAAGCCCTTTCTTTTTTTAACAGAGGGACAATTCTAGTATAAGGTAGTAAACATTTACAATAAAGTAATGTATGCTGTCTTGAAAAACACTACACATCGAACATTGGATCCAGTCTGTAATAGATATCACAACAGAGGGTTTGTTCGTTAACTGTACTTTTTTCCGTATTTCAGGTTCAACAGCTGCGTCATTTGCGGTGTGGGGTCGTCAAAGTCTCGTGTTTTACCAGGCCTACCAGTTCCTTGTCTCCATTGGCGGTATATTATCTCCCTTAGCCGTCGCTCCTTTCCTCAGCAAATCAACAGGAAGTAGACTAACAGAAAAGATAGCAAATAGCTCTGTATATTGGAATTCCTCTGACGCAGAGTCAAGTACAGCATACGAACTGGGAAATAGGACTAGTTTCAATGCAAGCGTAAATTACGGGGAACGGTCTTCAGAAGAGTCCATTTTGTACATTGCCTACTTTATTGCAGCTACTTTAGTCTGTTTGGCTGGCTTCCCTTTTATCTATTTCTGTAAAACAGCGCTAGAATCCGATGAGGACGATGAAGTCGTACAATCAGATACCAAGTCTAACGAGGCCTGCGACGCTGAGATTCCAACAACTACAAACAACCGAATATTCAGAAACCTAGCTATCCTAAACACGTGCGTGTTTAGTGGATTATACACGGCCGTGGAGTTAGGAATGGGAAACTTTCTCACCGTCTTTTGTCTCCGACACATGGAGTGGTCTAAATTAAACAGTGTACTCTCCGTGTCCATATTTTATTTATTGTTTATGATCGGCAGACTTTCCGGGATTGTTGTTGTTAAGTTTTTCAAATCTCTACAAATATTGGGAGTCTGTATGTTAATGACTATTATATCGTTTATAGTGTTTCTGGTATGTGCCTACTATGTATCTACCCCCGGAGTGTGGGTGTGTACGGGTGCTGCAGGCTTAGCCGTCTCTATACTTTTCCCGACAGCCATTTCCTGGACTAACAAAGCTATAGCACCCGTACTGGGTACGGTATCCACACTGATATTTGTAGTCTCATATGTCGGTCCCTTCATCAACCCGCCACTTCTCAGCTATTTAATGGAGTCCTATGACTACATGTGGTTTTGTTACGTGCTCCTGATTGAGTGTGTGTTAATGTTCCTTACTTACATTGTTATGGTTTGGTTCGGGAGAACTCGGACACAACAGAAGAAGGAAAGTTGCAGCTTTGTAACGGATGATTAAATATGTTTTAATTTACTCTTTCAACGCACAGGCGAAATATTATATATGTTTTTATTTTTGTAATTTTTCTTTACATTATTAACTGTTCATTCTATTGTCTATTTGTTAGATCGTATAACGAGTTAGTGATTTGATTTATAAGCTATGTTGATAAGAATGTAGCAGACATATTTATACTTTTACAAAGGTTTACGTACTAATACAGCATTATTGCTGACATATTTAGTGCTTGGACTGGTTTTTTTCTGAATTGATATACAACGATATCAACGGCTACTCATAGTTTTGCGTTAACAGTGCGTTTAACTAGACGATCACGCATGATATTTAAATGTTGTTTTCACTTAGGTATTGCTGATCGGGATTTTCTTTATATTTGTTAATTGACAAAGCAGAGTGCCTTATTTGTTATGTTAGACCTAATAAAATAGAATTACGACAAAAAAACAAAAATAAGGACAAATCAAATCAATAACATCACATTCTATCATATAATCCACAGGATATCTGGTAACGTCGCCCATATATTTTGTTGCAAATGTTTTTGGTGTAACATAATCTAGGGCGTTTTCTATTGGCTGGGAAATCATTGTAACGTCACGAATAAACGTCAGTTAACAATAACGTGACATCGGAATTCCTGGATGTTGGTCTCAGCTCGATTTCTGCGACACTTACAGTTTACGTTGACTTCCTACGACATGCACGTTGTTGTATTTATGTGTAGTAATTATTATATTTTAATCCCATCTCGGAGCTTGAACTACTGCTGGTTACCAACGCTTGCAAAACAAAAAAACATCTTTTACTGGTTTCAGAAAATATGAAATAAACAATCAAACATTCGCTTTTAACACCTGCTGGACAGTTTGGAAAAACGAGATAAACCTTTATGATGATATCTTAGAGTGGTGGAATATAACAAAGTTGAAAATTAAGAAACTCTGTATTGAAGTAAGTAAAACACTGAATGTTTCAAATAAAAGGAAATGAAATATATTGAAGAAAATGTGGAAAAAAACTTGAAGTTTGGAGGACAAGGATGACATCATTGAAATTACGTAAAAAATAAAGCAATATTACACAAATCAAAGTGACGCTGTCCGAATAAGATGCAGAGTAAAATCCTATGATGAAAATGTAAAATCTGGTAAATATTTGTTTAGCCTTGAAGAAAGAAATGATGAAAACAAGCAATGGTACAGAATCAAAGGCAGGGTTGGTAAGTACAAAACTGGAACAAAAACAACTAGACGAACAAATAGCCTTTTATGAAAACCTTTGTAGTTCAGAAGAATGTGAGGAACTCTTCAGAATGAAGGCTGTTTTTTTTGTTTGCTTGAAGATAAACAAAAAATGGCGGCGCGCATAAAAACATGTGGGTTTCTTTAATAAAAACGACAAATCATACAAATCTCTATCTTCGAAAACTTTCTCATATGACCACATAGGTCATGGTAGTATGGTGAGCATGGAGGTATGACACCAAAGGTAGAATGGAATTGTTGATCACGGTGAGTGTTAACCAGCTATTGTTTGGTTACAATATGTAGGTCAAGGCGGTGTTGGCTCCATGACGTTTATGCCTTAATTATTACCTTATACCTCATATCATTAAGACTATAAAACACTCAAATAAAAAGAGCAATTTCTGCCCTAATAAAGCTTAATATTATTACAGAAATGCCTAATAAAGTCCTGTACTGCTATGAACGAATCTAACAACGCTTTTGTTCATAGTTTACCTGGCCCATACACACACGTGTATACACCGCTCCTGCGCTCACAGTATCGCGTACCCAAACATTCGTCAGGTGTAAGTGTTGGCCATCCTTATTGTGCTGTCGTATACTGTACATAACGCTTACTCTAATTGGATGAAATCCCTTCGCAAAAATGTACTGGAACCAATCAAATTCTACATGCATATAAATTACCTACGACGATTTTACCTGGAGTTTGCCCACGGGTGATAAGTGTAGCGTAGTGTAGTGCGATCACCTGTGGGTCTCTGACGATGGGAGTGCAAGTGTTTTAACAGAACACATATAAATATGCTATCAAATGAGGAAAGCAATTCTATCGACAGACCTATAGAAAAAACGAGATTCAAAACGCAATTAAAACACTATAGAGTGTTACAAGCAAGAATAACAGAAATGAGAAACCAGCAGCTAAATTCAAAACACAATAAAATTATATATGCAATATCATACAGAGATGGTTTACAATATCTAAAGTAATTGGTGGTAATGCAAGAGTAATACGATGATTTAAAGTGTTACTTATCTGTATGCGAATGTCCTGGTATAATCCTTGATCCTTCCAGGTTACAAATTAACAATAATTGCAAATCCACGAGGAAAATGAATGTCCACAGATAATTTGTAAAGTTCCAGACAATATGAATAAATCCACACAAAGTGTTGTAATAATCCACAGATAAAGATAGCTCTCCCAATAGAATCTAATATGGCGCTGTACAATTCTTGATATGTCTAATTACAGGTCTCATTACAGTTCTGATTAACCTTGGGCAGCTGGAGTATATATAGCTAAACCCTAATTCAAGAATATTGGAGAACCTTCTACTTCTAGAAATATCAAACTAAAAACAGTAAACAAATAAACACACAGAACTTTCTGTAAATAGATCATTCTAGATCCCTATCTATAATCAACTTCCGGTGGTCAAACAACATGGACGTCAATGAGTGGCAGCGGTAAAATTACTATTCAGCATGGAATAACGGATAATACGGGGTTGCTATCCTATTCAAACAAGCAAGTTAAGTAACATTTTCATCATATCCATGCAGTTGTCATTTTTCCCGCGACTTCCTTTGTCTACCCGTACATTGAACTTCTTGTTACTTTAAACTGATCGCACAGACTACTGTCGACATAATACATTGAGAACTATCATTATATACTGTATACATTTTATTGAAATCTCAAAATGACTATTGAACTGACGGGTAAAATGAAAAAAGGCGTCCAGGCTATCAGTGAGCTCCGAGACCCTGTGCTAGTGAAGGAAGTAGTATCCCAGTTAATGGACAATGCCTTGTTTAAAGACGCACTGCTTAACATTCTAGGCATAACAGCTATGCATCATCAAATCCAATCTTTGGGGAATAAAATCGACGACCTTGAACAGTATTCTCTGCGTAACTGCTTGAAGCACGTAATTGAAGCATGTAACAAGTACTTAGGGGGTCTAATGATTAAGCTGAAGGACATAAGTAGTTCCAACCGTGTCGGACCTCATGTTAGGAACTATCCAAGGGATATCATTGTTCGCTTCATCTCGTATCGTACTAGAGCAGCAGTATATGATGCTAGATTCGCCCTTTTTAACAATAAAGAAGAATCCCAAGTAAACTCGGCCCTTTCCGGAAAGACCGATTCAAGCCCAACGTATTCCACCCCAAAATCTCCCAAATTGTATATCAATAAGGCGCTAACCAAGGCTAGGAGTCAAGTTTATGCTAAGGCTAGATACTTAAAATCACACAATATCATCTCCGTTACTTGGACCAAAGATGAAAGTATCCGCAACACAAGTGGAGAAAAGTGACAAGTCACCAGTTTGGAAAAGTTATCCACATATCCTGATCAACTACCACGTAAACCTGGAGTACGAACTGCCATGGATTGGATTCCTGGAACACCTGAGACAGGTGCTCGTGCCAAATTTAGAAGCTCTACGAGTACATAGCTTTAATAAACACTAAGATGATAATCGTCTCCCTACACCGTGTTAACATTTACAAGCATATATAACTACTTTGTATTAGCATATTGTACATAGTGTGTGCATACAAAACTACATATACACGTACTCAATGTAAGCCTAAATCAATAATTCTCTTCTCTCACGTATTAAAATGTTTTTCTTCTGACTATACGAATACCTAATATGAATCACTAGTTACAGTGCCGAAACTGTTTTATGAAATGTTATGTAATTGTATGCATGTACAGTATACATATGGTTAATACATTAAATGTATATTAGTTTCGGGATGATTAGATTTAGCTAACATTTATTTATGTACAGGAAACCTGTAATAAGCTTTAGATAATGTCTATTCTGAAAACTACACTGTACACGAGTATGCATGCAAGCACATGTAACAACCATACATGTATCGTGTACTTTTATTCTGATAAATATATAATATAACTTCGTTGTATCTGCTCAATCTTGTTAAATGTTGTTGTATTAACATACTGTGTATTAATATATATTAATCAATATTTTTGTAACTTAATGCTAGCTAATGCAAATGTAGGCCTATTAGAGATTCATGAGTAATCTGATCGTCATGTAGTCTTGCATGAAAATACATGTATGATGTATATTGTTATAAACAAATTCAACATTGTTTCAGTATACATACTCATTTTCTGTAGATACTTCTGTTGTGAAAATATACATTGTAATTCCCAATAACTGACATCTCACTTCATATATCATAAGATTAAGCGTCTAAGCACACTAACTCCAAATTTGTGTAAATATAATTAATTTGTCACCTTTCTTGATAAGATCACCGATCCATGTGTAGTTCTGTTTTTGTTTTTGGCGTGCTTACCAATATAAGTACTCATAAATCCGACTCATTTGATTACAGACAGTGGTTCGTAACGTTGTATATAACATATATTTATCGTAACTTCAAGTTGATAACGGTTTAATTATATGTTGATTATTGTATAATAGTTCGGTAAAGATAAGGACTTATATACGTATACTCCCTGGTAACGATGATTTAAAATATATATCTTGAGTCCATATTTTTTCTCATATACTTAATTCACGCCGTTTTATATTTGAACAAACTGTAATGACCATCAAAAGGGTAAGCACTTCAAACACGCTCTAATGGTAGCGATACAGATCATGGTCACTTAAGAGACTTATTGTGTAATGTAAACAAATGGAAATGCTGATCGTCCAATACATTAATGCTGTCACAATATGGACAAATACTATTTTTTTTCTGGGATCTTTTCTTGGGTGGCTATGCTTTAACCGAGCTGAGTGAAAACAGAGGCCTTGGTATACATTCAAACAATCTAATAAATACAAACCATATGTAAGACTACAACATAGGTGTGTGGGGCACCGATACACTTACGATGTTTATCATATTGGCTTATCAGTTCGTTTGTCCGTGCACCGTCCACGTTCACGGTTCAGCGCGTCCCGCGTCAAATGTCACATCTCGAACACTTCTCAGAATTCTACCATGGACACCGGTACCATCATCACAGGCACACCATGACACGAAGCAGTCATTTTTTACACACGTCTGGAGACTTCCAGTTCGAACGAGCACACTCAGATGTTCACTGCTCCATCACAATACCCCGCGTCCTTCGATTCTCTGCTTCCCGCGTCGCGCACCAGCCCACTATACTCTTTCTGGTTTCCTTTCAGTTATTCCATAAAGGGCGGTAACTCTCACCTACTATGCTTTATAGCGAGCACTACACAAAGTTCTTACTGCGATCACAAGTATATAAAAGGAAATGTCCTTTACTAATATGATGCCCACACACAAATACATCACTTTGAATCGTCTCTATAATAGAGGTGCCCACACAAATATTATCTACAATTCTAATCAAAATTATCTATTTTGACAACACCCCATTTCAAGAAAATACTAAAGTCTATTTTCTACAATATAGGGAATACCCATCACTAACGTTGTATCTATCACTAACGTTATAATATCTTTAAAATACAAATTCAACACCATTTAAATACTTCACATAAATGCTCTGAACACAAGTTTCATAAAACAGTCTATGAACTGCTTGATATAATTCTACAGTCTGCTGAGATAGTCAGCACACACATTTTTAGACCCTTTCACAACTTCAATCCTAAACTTATAAGTTTGGAGAAATAGTGCCCAGCGCATAATCCTCGGGCTCTCTATCTTACACTTCTGTATGTACATAAGGGGAGCATGGTCTGTTTGCAATGTAAATTATCCACCATATAAATACATCTGAAACTTCTTAACAGCAAATACTATAGCTAAACATTCCTTCTCGATTACTGAGTAATTCCTCTCCCTAGAAAGTATTTTCTTGCTGGCGTAAGCAACTGCAAATAAGCCATCACTATGCTCTTGCATAAGAGCACCCCCAATGCCAATATCAGACGCATCAGCCTGAACAATGAATGGTTTAGACAGGTCGGGCAGTCGCAAAACTGGAGCATTAGTCAAAAGTTCTTTCAGTTGCTTAAAAGCCATCTCTTGCGATGGTCCCCATTCTACGTTGGTTGGGCGTCCCTTCTTAGTAAGGTCCGTTAACGGTGCAGCAATGTCCGCGAAATTTGGGTAGTAACCCGCTAACCCTAGGAATGACCTAACTTGCTTCTTAGTGCGTGGTCGTTCAGCGTCCTTGACCTTTTCCAGTTTGTCAGTCCCCATAGCAACGTTCCCTTTACCAACCGTATGTCCGACAAATCATATGGATTTGAATCCGATCATGCACTTTGACGGTCGAATAGTTAATCCCGCGTCCCTTATGCGAACGAATAAGTCTCGGAAAGTATCCATGTGTTCGTTCCATGTTTGCGTAAGTCCTAGAATATCATCGACATAATGATCAATGTTCTTGCTTCCATCCAACATTTTACGCATCATTCGGTTAAATGTTGCACCAGAGTTTACTAACCCGAATGGTAGCTTACGGAACTGATAACATCCTTCATCAGTTATAAATGCTGTCATATGTCGCGAAGATTCCTCGACAGGAATCTGCCAATATCCTTTTGCGAGATCCAGTTTCGAAAAGAAAACATCTTTGTGGAGTCCTGTAAGAATGTTCTCTATATCAACCATGGGTTCCGGGTCAAATCTCGTTATCGCGTTTAGGCGACGGTAGTCAACACATACACGATATGTGTTGTCCTTTTTCTTTACCATGACAATGGGTGCAATATAGGAGGAAGTTGATTGCTCTACAATCCCCATGTCTATCATTTTCTTGACCTCCTTGCGAACTTCTTCCTTTTTCGCGTATGGAATAGGATACGGTTTTACGCGAATAGGGGAGTCGGTAGTTGTTTCTATGCAATGTTCTTGTAAATGAGTCGTTCCTGGAGTGTCCGTAAAGATATCCTTATACTCTCTCAATAACCTGGTTACTTGGTTACGCTGGTCCTTCGTTAACTCCTCGCTAACAACCACGTCCTTATATGTCTCGACTCCTGTAATATTTCCGAGCTCAAGTAGGTGTTCATCGTCTACAGCTCCGATGTCCTCTGAGTGATCATCTGCCTCGATGATTGCTATCCCATCATTCTGTTGTGAAGGTCGGTTTGCGTGTCCCTCATCTCGCTCTCGCTCAAAGTATCGCTTTAACATGTTAATGTGGTAGACCTTTTCCTTTTCGTCAACGTTCACTTTGTAGTCCATTTTGTTAACTACTTCCACTACATCATATGGACCTTTTCATTGTAGTAACAACTTGTTGTGATCTGTCGGTAACAACACGAGAACTTTATGGCCGACTTTGAGATATCGGTTCCCCGCCTTTTGTCGTAATGTCGCTTATAGGTCTCCTGCGCGGAGCTTAGGCTTTCCCTTGTAATTTTACATGTTTCCTCTAGCTTATTCCTCAGATCAAGCACATGTTGGTATGTTGTTTTTACCTCTGAGGTTCCATCCAACTCTTTGTCCATATTTCCTTTAGAGCTTGCATTGGTCCTCTCACTGTCCTTCCATACAATAACTCAAAAGGCGCAAATCCTGTGCTGGCCTGTGGCACTTCTCTATAAGCAAACAGAACTGCTGGTAAGTATCTATCCCAGTCTTTGGGTCTTTCCTGGCACACTTTCTTCAGCATGTTTTTGAGTACGCCATTCATGCGCTCGCACCAACCGTTGCACTTTGGATTATACGGTGTCGTAAACAGTTGTTTCACAGATACTAGCCTACACACTTCCTCTAAAAGTTCCGATGTAAACTGCGATCCTCTATCAATTAAAATCTCCTTCGGAAATCCAACACGACAGAAAATTCCGAGCAGAGCTTCAGCAATCCTCTCAGTTTCAATCCTAGGAAGTGCTACTGCCTCGGGGTATCTGGTCGCGTAATCGATTACAGTCAATATATACCGGTTCTTGTCCTCCGAGATAGGATGTATCGGTCCTATAAGGTCCACAGCCACTCTCTGAAATCGTTCCTCTATAAGGGGCATTTCCCCTAGTGGTACCTTAGTAATCCTCCCTCTCTGCATGGTCTTTTGGCAAATGTCACATGACTGACAATATCGTGTAACGTCTCCTGTAATCCCCGGCCAATGAAAACTTGTCGATATCCGATCTATGGTTTTTTTGAATTCACAGATAGCCTCCTACTATAGACTCATGAGCTAGAGCCATGACTTGTTTTCTGTATTGCTCCGGTACAGCAATTTGCCTCACCTCCTCTGACATATCTCCTCTCCTTTGTGTATATACACGGTACAGGACTTCTCCTTTAACTTCCATCCTGTATTTCTTTGTAGAATCCTCACTGCTATGAGCCTTTTTCCTTGCGAGTTTCCACCATTTATCAAGTGAACTATCACTATTCTGTGCCTCGATTAGACCGTCGAGTCCAACTCCGTCTACTTTATCTACTTGAACCACCAACGGCTTAATTGGTTGATTATGTTTCTTCGCTTGTGCCCTTGTCATAACAGCAGACACTTGTGTCCTCTCACTAAGCGGTTTCCAGTCCTCCTTAGCTGTTAGACTTGCACCATCTATGTTTCCAATGACAAGGTCATATATAGGGTTCTTCATGCACATAGCCTCAATCTCTCCAGTGAAGTATGGGGAATCCACCATAACCTTAGCAATCTTGAACCGTCGCACCGTTCCATCTATCAACACACATGGGAGTTCCTTTGAGGTAAGCTGGTAAGGCTGGACTAAGTCTTCTCTAACAGCAGCTGTACTACATCCAGTGTCTCTCAAGATTTGAACTTCATGTTCTCCCAAGTATCCTACTTGGACAGGCATACCGCTGTCATCGACAGGAAGTAAACGTCACAGCGTCTTCGAAAACTTCTGTTCTTGTTTGTCTGTACAGTCGTCCCATATATCACTGACCTCTTTAACTGCATTCTCGATTTCCTTTAAGTCAATATCCATCTTGTCCTTTGCAGTATTTCGTTCCATAGTTTTACATAACGCTGCTTTCTTATCACAACCGTTACGCTTCTGTTTCACACTATCCACTGCGCCAATTTTCCCGTCTGGTAAATGGTCTCTTGCAATGTGGCCTTCGCTGTTACAAATGAAACAGCGTCTGGTAGATTGCATACCATTACTAGCCTTTGTACTGTCATCAGCGTGTTTTTGGCTGTCTTGGTATGATCTTTGGCATGGTTTTGTCTACTTTTGTTGTCATGTGGGGTCTTAATGTTCTTAGTAATGCCTCCACCATGTGCTTCCATGTACTGTTCAGCCAAGCGTGTCATTTCCTCTACATCCTTTGGAAGTCGTTCCCTCAGAAACACAGCCATTCCTGCAGAACATGTCTGAATAAACTGTTCCCTAACTAACAAGTCCTTTAAACCTTCATAAGATTCCTCAATTTCTGCCATGTCTGTCCATCTCTCCAAGTACCTGTTTAGTCGAGCAATAAATTGGAAAGCAGTCTCTCCCTTCTCTGGTTTTCTCGTTCTGAACTTAAGCCGAAATCCCTCCTCTGTGAGTTCGTAACGCCTCAGCAATGCCTTTTCAAATCTTCGTACTTATCGATAAGCGTGGGCGGCATGCTAGAATACACCTGTAAACCTTTCCCTGTCAGTAAAGGATTGAGGCTTACAGTCCAGTTGTCTTCGGACTAACCCTGTGATTTAGCAAACTTCTCAAACCTTTGTAAGAATGCAACTATATCATCCTTCTGCTCATCAAATTTGGGTAATCTAGGCTTCAGTGACTTAGACCTGGAGTCCTCAGTGTTAGTTCTTGCAAGCTCACTACGCACTTCCTGCGCTTTAAGTTTCGCCATCTCAACATCCGCATGTATCTTGAGTCTCTCCATCTCAAATTGTCGAGCCGACTCTGCCTCCTGGCGTGCAGCCTCATCTTTTGCCTCAGATCTTGCACGAGCTCTCTCTTCCCTTGCCAAGAATTCTTGCTCCTTTGTCGCCACAAAGTTTTGCAATTGCTCACATTTCAACCCTAACCTTTCCCCATATGATAACCATTTCTCATAATCCATTATTTTATTTCCAGTTGCTCACGTCGCATAAAATTGGACAATAAAAATCAATGGTGCTATACTCTGTTAAAATGATTGACATATTCCCAAATATTGCAATGACTGGTCACTTTAAAATTATAGCTAAATTTAGTGTACTCACATACCAAGTAGTAGCTATATCCAGTGTACTTTAACACTATAAGTGACAATGTGATTTCTCATCAACAAGACCATAAACAACAAAACACTCTTGTTTTGCTAAATAATTCCAAACTATTTCTCGGGGTATTTCGAAGGAGAATCTAGACTTAAATAGTGTCTCACTATTCTATTTTCTCTAGAATAACACTATATAACTGTTGTCTACTCAAAATTCTCTGTTTTGCCAACAGTTCAACAAATCTTCACAAATCTGTCTTGTAATATCTCAAAATATCTACGTATAGTGTTTAGCCTCTCAGATAGGTCAAAACAATATATAAATAGTATCTCTACAACAAAACTATATAACAATTGTGATGTAGCAACCAAAGTAACCTATGTATAGAATAACAGTCTGTATTTGTAAATAGTGCTCAACCTATTCTTACACTCTTGTACAGAATAACATCAGCAATAAATATCAGACCCGACCTACTCTAATCACCATAGTACATATATGGTTCTACTCTACAACATTTAGTTACACTATACTGACCGTGTAGGTGTTAACATAACCCTGCCTACATCAAGCTGCAGTATCTCTGACAGCGACATTCTTTTGTTTATGTTTACCTCTATCGTGAACATGTAAACACTGTCAGTACCAACAACCAATGTTATTCACACAGCTCAGCGTTTTACCCAGTTACAATTGTAAGGCCAAACTTCACCAAAACAATTTCGTCCTGAGACGAGCCCCCAAATTGTGACAATATGGACAAATACTATTTTACTTTTTTCTGGGATCTTTTCTTGGGTAGCTATGCTTTAACCGAGCTGAGTGAAAACAGAGGCCTTGGTATACATTTAAACAATCTAATAAATACAAAACATGTGTAAGACTACAACATAGGTGTGTGGGGCACCGATACACTTACGATGTTTATCATATTGGCTTATCAGTTCGTTTGTCCGTGCACCGTCCACGTTCACGGTTCAGCGCGTCCCGCGTCAAATGTCACATCTCGAACACTTCTCAGAATTCTACCATGGACACCGGTACCATCATCACAGGCACACCATGACACGAAGCGGTCACTTTTTACACACGTCTGGAGACTTCCAGTTCGAACGCTGACCGAGCACACTCAGATGTCCACTGCTCCATCACATTACCCCGCGTCCTTCGATTCTCTGCTTCCCGCGTCGCGCACCAGCCCACTATACTCTTTCTGGTTTCCTTTCAGTTATTCCATAAAGGGCGGTAACTCTCCCCTACTATGCTTTATAGGGAGCACTACACAAAGTACTTACTGCGATCACAAGTATATTAAAGGAAATGTCCTTTACTAATATGATGCCCACACACAAATACATCACTTTGAATCGTCTCTATAATAGCGGTGCCCACGCAAATATTATCTACAATTCTAATCAAAATTATCTATTTTGACAAATGCGAATAGCTGTTTTAACGAAAACTGCCATCATATATGGTAATAACTTGTACATATATGTCTTTAATGTTTATATTCTTGTTAATGAGTCAAATGCTTATTTACACAAGCTCTTTATTAACGTATTTTATTATAATTATACCAATGCCTGCCCAGTCTCATTATTATTGTACGCTAGCTGTATCACATGTAAACACAAACAAGACAAAAATTGTTATTTTTTCAAAGAGGAAGTCTCGAACTCGTCCTCATTTCACATTATTTAACAAAGTGATTGAAATTGTAGATTCGTTTTCCTGTCTAGGAATATTGATGACTTATAATGGGAGTTTTTATAAAACGGAATTAAAACTGCTGGAACAGTCAAGAAAAGCTATGTTTGCTGTTTACAAGAAATTAAGAAACACCCCTCTTCATATTGATCTCCAGTTAAAAGTATATAATTCCCTTGTTTTACCGATATTGATGTACTCAGTAGAAGAATGGGGCCATGAAAATATTACAGCTATAGAAACGCTTCATTTACAGTTTTGTAAACGTACACTCGACGTTAGGAAAAGTACGTGTAATTACATGATATATGGTGAATTAGGAAGATTCCCTCACTATATAGAGGTTAAAAACAGAATTACTATGTTCTGACACAAATTGGTGTACTACTGATAATCTTTCAAGTAACAAACAAATAATATCATGGAATTAAAATGGATGCATAATGTTAAAAATATTTTTGAAGAAACTGGTTTGAATTATATATGGGACTTCCAGAATGTATGTACATATAATAAAGAATATTTAAAATCTATCGTAAAGCAAAGATTACAAGATCAATTTGTACAAAAAATGGTTTAATGATATAGAGAATTCATCAAGAGGTCGTACTTATTCTATTTTTAAAAAGTAATTTTGAATTTGAAAAGTATCTTGTGAAACTAAAGCCAATAGATAGACAAATCATCATAAAATTCAGAACCTCGAACATGCACTTACCTATAGAAACTGGAAGATGGACTGGGACCCCTGAAGTAAATGGAACTTGTCATCTATGTTTTACTGATATTGGAAACGAATATCATTATTTGTTTCAATGCAGTAATGGAATGGTGAAACGTTTACGAGAAATTTATATACCAAGTTACTGTTATAGAAACCTGTGTTATCAAAATGAAAAGCCTGTTTACTATATGTAACATTACTGTTCTGACAAATATATGCAAGTTTTTGAAAAAAAAATGAAAAACTATTGATTGACCATGTACATCACTAATACATATTGTAATGCACTGTGGGCCCAATATACTTGTATGTTTATATTATGTATAGTGACCTCCTGTTACATACGTGCATGTCTGAGAGTGAAATAAAATCTGAAATCTTGCCACGTTATATTCATCATTTTTTCTATGTATCTAATTGATCCAGGTTAATAAGGCGGTGTGCCCGCCATGTGGCAGGGCATGGAGGGTCCCCAGGGATAATACAAAAAAGCAACCAACACAATATTTACACGTACACACATATAAATAACAGCATGCACTTTATGGATTTAATCGATATCAGAAACCTATTGTTTATTCTCTATGTTGCATATATTCTATTAATCAGGAGTAAAGATATAAAACCTAACCCAGGCCCTATGCATAACCTTGAAATCTCGCACCTTAATATAAGATCTTTAAAAAATAAAACTGATATTGATGAGACAGAATTAAGTGACAGTGATAATATATGTCTTACTGAGACACATCTTAGCCCTACAATTTCTGATTTTGAATTTAAAATCTCTGGTTATTCCGAAAATATCTATTCACTGGACAGAAAAACTGGCCCTGGTGGTGGTGTCTTGATATACTACAAAGAAAATATTGTTACTTATAGACGACATGATCTAGAGCATGATGAAGCTGAGATGCTATGGATAGAAGTTCACATAGAGTCACATAAATTTGTTTTAGCTTGTCTCTATAGACCCAAATCTCCTGTTAGATATTGGAACCTATTGGACACTGTCATTGAGAAAGCCATTGATACAAATATCGATATAATAATCCCTGGTGACATAAATATCAACATGACCAATCTTCAACCGCACTCCCATCTTGGTAGATTGATGTCTAAATTTGATCTGTCTAACTTAATTAGTGAACATACTCGCAACATCGGAAACTTCAATTGATATTGTTTTTACCAATAACAAAAACATTATAAAAAATGCAAGCGTACTTCCTCCTATATGTAGTGATCATTCATTGATTAATTTCAATATTTCTTATACAGTTTTTAGGAAACACTCATATCGTAAAAAAATTCCTAATTATCCAAATGCTGATTTTGATAAAATGAACAGAACTATCTTTGGAAAAGATTGGGAAAGCCTTATAAATAGACATGATGCGAATGAGTTAAATAACATATTATGTGATACAATAAAAAGCCTTATAACTGGATGAATTCCTAGTAAATATGTTACAATTAGGCCAAACGATAAAACATTGATGAATAATAATATCAGATTACACATAAGACAAAGAAACAGAGCACATAGGAAAGCAAAATCATATAATTCTGCACTCCCTTGGAACATTATAGAATCAAAAGAAATGAAACCATAAGTAAGATACGGGAAGCAAAAAAATCATGTGTTGAAAATCTACAAAAATCTCTATCTGATAAATCTATCCCCCCTAATAATTCCACGTACTATTTTAAATATCAATAATAAATCCACCTCTATACCCCATCCTATTGATAATAACTCCTTCATTCAACATCCATTTGATAAAGCTGAGTGTTTAAATAAGTTTTGTTTATCCATATCCTCTACAAATGTACCTCTGAAGATGTTGAACCACTACCTGAAATTACCCACCAATTTACTCACTCCATTTCTAATATTACTATAACTCAGCAGGATGTTAAAGATCAGTTATTTTTACTGAATGGTGATAAACCTGCTGCTAGACCTGATGATATAATTCCTAAAATAATCAAACAACTACAACCATCTTTACTTTTCCCTCTTACTCTCCTTTATAACAAGACAATTGAAACAGGTATAATTCCCTCTATTTGGAAAATGGCAGATATTAATGCAATTTACAAAGGTAAATGGCAAATTAATGATGTTTCTAACTATATGCCTATATCTGTTCCTTCATACTTAGATAAAATGTTAGAAAAGGGTATTTTTAAATACCCATATAACTACCTCTCAACAAATCAAATTATAACTAAACACCAATCAGGTTTTACTCCCAAAGACTCAACTGTAAATCAATTATTGTCCATTTACCTTACTATAGTTAATTGCCTAGATCAAAATAAAGAAATAAGATACATATTCTGCGACATCAGTAAGACATTTGACAGAGTTTGGCATGATGGTCTGATTTACAAATTGCAATCATATGGAGTTATAGGTAATCTTTTAAATTGGTTCAAAAAAATATTGTCAAGAAAGCAAAGAGTTACTACCGAAGGGTACTCCTCAACTTTTAATCCGGTCCAAACAGGAGTTCCTCAAGGCTCAGTGCTCGGACCGCTACTGTTTTTAATTTATATATATGATATTGTCGATTGTGTCTCAAACACAATAAAGCTATTTGCTGATGATACTTCCTTATATGGCATATGTGATAATAATCCCCAAGAATTAGCCCAAAAATGGTCAGATGATCTCAATAATATCAAAACATGGGCCACTAAATGGGACATCAAATTTAATCCTGCTAAAACAGAGTCTGTTATATTTTCCACGAAAACTGTTAAAAATCATCCTGTTATACACTTTTATAATAATCCTATTACTGAAAACAAAACACATACACACCTTGGTCTTTCACTTAGTGATGATGCTAAATGGAATCTACATATTTCAAACGTATACTAGTTGGGCGACACCTGAAGGAGTGTCGCGGATGAAATGAAGAGAAGAGAAAGGGAAGATAACTCTTGCTGTTACCCTTAAACGGGACCAATTCCATTAGGTTATGAACGAAAGGCCGATGGGCCTTAACGGTCATCTGACTATTGGCACAATACAACACCTCAAAGAATAAAGAAGTGGCACACAGTTATAAGGCAATCCAAAAAACTCATTTATTAGAAGAAGTGCAGGTCCTGATATATTTAATGAATTAGACCATGAATGAAGGTCCCTTGATCCCCACCATGCTGCAAATCCAATTTCCAGTCTCAAGGTAGTCATTCATGTTACTTCAGAAAAACTGCCCTGGTTGGTGTCTTAAAATACTACAAAGAAAATATTGTTTACTTATAGACTACATGATCTTAGAGCATGATTGAAGCTGAGATTTGCTATTGATAGACTTCACATAGAGCACATAAATTATTTTAGCTTGGTCTCTATAGGAGATTTCAGAAAAGATGGCGATGAACGTCACACAAAGGTACATCCGGCGCTCAAAGGTACAAACTCTGTATATTTACACATAAAACATAGTGGAACACAGCCTGCTTGCGCATGCATTGTTTACAATTCTATTGTTAATAATAGTGCGACAATCCGAGAACATTGCGTTATTTTTAATATAAAAAAGGGTAAAATAAATATATTTTAACAAAAATATTAGATATAAACATCTGGTATTCATATATATTACTCTGTTTATACTCCATTTCGACCGCACGAGTAAAAAACACGGTCGACATTAGACATACGTATAAAACATTGACAAAGTTACAAAAATTATTCGGAAACTACATTATTAAAATTCAAGTTTTCCCCAAAATAATTATAATGACATTTTAACAAGCGATGTTACGTTTTCTAAAGTTTTAACTTGGTAAAAATAATACTTACGATGTGTGATTATGACTAAATTAAAATTTGCCTTCGTAAGATTACCCAAGCGCACGCAGCCATACGTACAAGTACTTATGCCGAGATCCCGAATTTCGTATTTCAGAGTCACAAAATTATTATATTCTTGGTTAACTTTCGTCAGAAAGTTGGATTTAGTTTTATGACATTCAAATGAGTCATTTTATAGTTCTTTTTATCATATTTTAAAAACAAAAACTTCGAGTATTTTAGGATCTCGAGCCGTTGCGCAATGTCTCCTGGTGCGGCATTCTAAGTATTACGATCTAGCTATGTTGTAATTCCATAAATCTAAATGTTGGTCTAATCTAACATTGCATCTCAAATTAACTTAAAAGTAATATCACCCTCAATTTGGCATTTTCACATAACGCACATGGATAAAAGTGACTAAAAAATTAAAAAAATAAACTCATGAATGAACGATTTCCACTATTTATAATTTTTCGAGATATCGGCGCAATACTGTTACGTGTACGTACACATACATCTTCATTAGTGTAACCGTGGTTTATACCATTTATTTAAAACAGATATACATAGGAAATAACGAAATATAGTATCTTTTACAAGTACTTATGAGATATGTGTTGGTAATTACGTATAAAATATTATTAATTCCCAAACTATGCTGTTGACCTACGTGTGATCTACCGACGAAAAGCCCCATGCACAGGCGGCCGTGGTCTGACCAGAGTGGTTCCACATTCGTTATATTTATATCTAAATAGTGTTATGACATATTTTTCCGTGTATAACAAGAAATATGATACATTGAAATCAATTATTTATTCATAAACTTTTTCACAACATGGATTCTATGTGTGAACAAAAAGCCGGTGTACATGTATGACAACCGGCACCGCTTCGCAAGCTGGCCTCAACACTAAATTCTACACAAATACATTAAGCAATCAAGAAATTGTAAATATAAATGTCGTAACCTCTGTAACAATAAAAGAAACATTTAACTGTCAGAATTTGCAATGCAAGTATGAACAGTGTTACTTTTGCCACAGTATCGATGCGTTGTAGCAGGGCTTTACGTATACTGTTATTGTTTTTATTAGTCGCCATATTGTGTTTGTACCTTTGAGGACCCGGATGTAAACTTTCTGTGACGTCACGCCATCTTTTCTGAAATCTCCTATAGACCCAAATCTCCTGTTAGATATTGGAACCTATTGGACACTGTCATTGAGAAAGCCATTGATACAAATATCGATATAATAATCCCTTGGTGACATAAATATCAACATGACCAATCTTCAACCGCACTCCCATCTTGGTAGATTGATGTCTAAATTTGATCTGTCTAACTTAATTAGTGAACATACTCGCAACATCGGAAACTTCAATTGATATGTTTTTACCAATAACAAAAACATTATAAAAAATGCAAGCGTACTTCCTCCTATATGTAGTGATCATTCATTGATAATTTCAATATTTCTTATACAGTTTTTAGGAAACACTCATATCGTAAAAAAATTCCTAATTATCCAAATGCTGATTTTGATAAAATGAACAGAACTATCTTGGGAAAAGATTGGGAAAGCCTTTATAAATAGACATGATGCGAATGAGTTAAATAAACATATTATGTGATACAATAAAAAAGCCTTATAACTGGATGAATTCCTAGTAAATATGTTTACAATTAGGCCAAACGATTAAAACATTGATGAATTAATAATATCAGATTACACATAAGACAAAGAAACAGAGCACATAGGAAAGCAAAATCATATAATTCTGCACTCCCTTGGAAACATTATAGATCAAAGAGAAATTAAACCATAAGTAAGATACGGGAAGCAAAAAAAATCATGTGTTTGAAAATCTACAAAAATCTCTATCTGATAAATCTATCCCCCCTAAATAATTCCACGTACTATTTTAAATATCAATAATAAATCCACCTCTATACCCCATCCTATTGATAATAACTCCTTCATTAACATCCATTTGATAAAGCTGAGTGTTTAAATAAGTTTTGTTTATCCATATCCTCTACAAATGTACCTCTGAAGATGTTGAACCACTACCTGAAATTACCCACCAATTTACTCACTCCATTTTAATATTACTATAACTCAGCAGGATGTTAAAGATCAGTTATTTTTACTGAATGGTGATAAACCCTGCTGGACCTGATGATATAATTCCTAAAATAATTAAAACCAACTACAACCATCTTTACTTTTCCCTCTTACTCTCCTTTATAACAAGACAATTGAAACAGGTATAATTCCCTCTATTTGGAAAATGGCAGATATTAATGCAATTACAAAGGTAAATGGCAAATTAATGATGTTTCTAACTATATGCCTATATCTGTTCCTTCTATACTTAGATAAAATGTTAGAAAAGGGTATTTTTAAATACCCATTATAACTACCTCTCCACATATCAAATTAAACTAAACACCAATCAGGTTTTACTCCCAAAGACTCAACTGTAAATCAATTATTGTCCATTTACCTTACTATAGTTAATTGCCTAGATCAAAATAAAGAAATAAGATACATATTCTGCGACATCAGTAAGACATTTGACAGAGTTTGGCATGATGGTCTGCTTTACAAATTGCAATCATATGGAGTTATAGGTAATCTTTTAAATTGGTTCAAAAAAATTATTGTCAAGAAAGCAAAGAGTTACTACCGAAGGGTACTCCTCAACTTTTAATCCGGTCCAAACAGGAGTTCCTTCAAGGCTCAGTGCTCGGACCGCTACTGTTTTTAATTTATATTATGATATTGTCGATTGTGTCTCAAACACAATAAAGCTATTTGCTGATGATACTTCCTTATATGGCATATGTGATAATAATCCCCAAGAATTAGCCCAAAAATGGTCAGATGATCTCAATAATATCAAAACATGGGCCACTAAATGGGACATCAAATTTAATCCTGCTAAAACAGAGTCTGTTATATTTTCCACGAAAACTGTTAAAAATCATCCTGTTATACACTTTTAAATAATCCTATTACTAAAACAAAAACACATACACACCTTGGTCTTTCACTTAGTGATGATGCTAGATGGAATCTACATATTTCAAACGTATATGGTAAAGCTTTTAAAAGACTAAATATTTCAAGATTGTTTAAGAACAAAATTGATAGGAAATCCCTAAACACTTTATATGTATATCTTATATTAGACCAGTAATTGAATATACAGATATTGTTTGGGATAATTGTACACGAGCTCAAAAAAGATCTATTAGAATCAATACAACTAG